>SNQJ01S0027550.1:44157-64660 GCA_010110895.2 Picea sitchensis | reverse complement strand
ATCAGAAGGAGGGATCTCATCTCTGGAGATAGGGGTGAGATCACTAACATATATGGCTCCCATCTGTGGGAGCCCATAGGCGGAATGTAAAGGGGTTAAGGAAGCTATGGGACTTCCTAGATTTGTAGATCTTGTTTCATATATGGCCTTAAGTATATTGACATCAACAACATGTGATGAAGGGGGAGTGGACTTACTAGACTCGAGAGGTGTCCTGGACCTCTTCTCTGTTTCCTTCTCTGGATTTTCTATCTATAAGGCCTCTTCATTTTGTGAAGAACTTTCAGTCTCCCATGGAATTTCCTTGGGGTTAACTTTATCCCGTGTTTCTTGTCCGAGGCCCGGAGGATTATCCTCTTGTTCCTGAGGAGGGGTGATTCTTCTCCTTGTAGTACTTTGGGCAGACCACTCCGTCTATGCTTCTGGAAGGTCTGAAAATTAGCTTGCAAGTTGGACGATAGTGCCTGTACCCTCTCTAACACCTCCTCATAGGTTCTAGTCCCTTTGAACATGTCATCACAAGGGGACTTCTCATGTTCATAAGCCTTCATGTGCCTTCATGTTACAGTGGGCCACGTGTTTTCCCACTAATTGGTAAGGATTGTGCTTCCTGTGCTCGAGGTCCACCAATTTGACCTCCTCCAACGCTGCCGCTTCAACTTTGGAATGACCCAAGTTGAGTAATGAAAATTTCCCAATCTGAATGAGAAAAACTGGCCAAGACTTCTTTTGAGCCATCTTTGGTTCTATCCCAATTCCACCTGTTACTATTTGATGAGCTACCTCGCTGCACACCAGTCTGTCAGGGAGGAATTTTGGGAGTGCATGTGGAGGGATTGAACATCCGAAAACTCTGATGTAGGAGAAATTATCCTCTATAAACTAGTCAACAATTGCCTTGAGACCTCTTATGACCAACTCTGAAATGTGGGGAGGTGTACATCCGTACAACATTTGATGTAGTGGTATTACCATGAAATGAAAAATTTCATAGAATGAGTCCTTGGCATTTTCTTCCCAAAGTTTAGAATGATATTCATGAATAGGTTCCGGGTAAGTCGGATTCCAACTCCAATTCATCAAAGGGAAAGGAGTTGTGAAGAATATAGCATCCATTACGTATGCAGACATATAAAAGGCTACTGGTCGGAATTTTGATTTGCAGTATGATATTCCATGACCTCCTTTGCTATGTTATTAGATAAAATATTATCCCAATTGAAGCTATAACCTTCTACTGCTTCTTGGAAAAGAGGTACCCATTCTGCGGGGAAATGGGTAGGAATTTTCTTACCGAAAAGTCTACATAACATCATCACCACATAGACCATATACTCATTCAATGAGGCTGTGGCATAGATCCCATGGGTGTCGGCCCCGAATTTTTCTTCGTTTCTCCACCAGTCTTTGATTATGCTAGGATACATTTGGTCTGAATCAAAACATTATTTCCTTTGAAAATCACTCACGAAGTCTTTATTATAAATATACTTGGTATTGGGAGATAGTTTATACATTACTTGTATATGCTATGGTATGAAAGAGCCAATGATGACCCCTCGGCTGTCCAGAATGCTTCTCGTCTGCATGTCTATTCGCTCTAAGGCCCAATTGATTATGTCGTTATAATTCATGAGTCGCGGCCGTGTAGAAAATTTGTGAAGCTCAAACTCCTCTATATCTCGGATTTTGTTGTCAGCATCATGAGGGAAATTCCTAATTTCATAATCCAAATTTTTTAAAATCTGCCTCCAAGATTTTATGGAATCGATGGCATGTAGTATTGTATCAGATACAACGCCTCCATATGGACTCGATCTTTCTGCAACTTCCTTCCTTTTCTTGGGTGCCTTCTTAGGTGCCATGATATTTGCGCTGGACCAGAAACCTGTTTACAGAGAGAATGTGTATAAAACTAGATAAATGCGACTTGCTACAGATGTAAAAGATAAGAATGAAGTTTAAAATACAAGACGTTATTAACCCTTAATTTGCATTATAACAAGCGTATAGACACAGGTGACGAAAACTTAATGCTTTAACGGAAATATATGCCTGGGGATATGCTTTCATGTCAAAAATATCTCCATTTATCCGTTATTAATACTTTCATATATCGACTATTTTGAAACTGGAATTCCAAAAATCGCTACCTTCCCCAATTCCTGAGATGTGAAAAGTGGCTTAGTTATCGCTAATCATGTTTTAAAAACAACTTAGCCTTAATCTTAGACTTGGTTTAAAGAAAACGCGATTTCGCATTTTGAAACTTTGGGGATCCTGTTGTCAGGAGATATGTCATAAGAAAACCCCAAATCATGAAATTGTGATGGGATTAGTGAGGCGTTAATCATGTATTGATGCTTTGATTAATCAAGATTAATGATTAATTACTTTTTTAACTTTTCGGAAAAACGAGGATCGGGAGTTCGAAGGTTGAGAGTTCGAAAACACTTTAGTAGAAAGAAAACCCGAATCACGAAAGATTAAGGGAAAGATGATTGCATTTAGGAGTTTAATTAATTACGGATTAAAGAGAACTTTGTGGAAAGCGACGAAAACTATAACATTTATTTATTTCCCCCCATTTTTAATTTTTAAATATGTTAAACGGTTTCGGGATTTCGGTACCGGGAAATTAGGATGGTTGAAGATCATACCTCGAGAAAAACCGAATCTCGAAACCTGAAAAGGAACGGAAGACTCTGACTCCCTTTTTTTGACTAAGGGCGGCTCCAAGACTTAGGAAAAGATGAAGCTTTAATTTTAAAAGGTAGAAAAAAATTTAAACTTCGTGTCAATAGGTGCAATTGATTTTGGACTTAGATCATGAGATAAGCCTGCAAGGCTTTAGTGATTTAGATTGGGTCGGTAGTATTGCAGATCAGAAAAGTACATCTGGATGTTGCTTCAATATGGGATCAACTATGATTTCATGGTTCAGGAGAAAGCATACTAGTGTGGCACTCAGTATGACTAAGGCAAAGTATATAGCAGCGTGTTCAACTAGCAACAAAGCAGTGTGGCTTCAGAATCTACTTGCATGATTGTTTGATCTCGAGTTAGATGTGACTTATATCTGGTGTGATAAACAGAGTTGCGTGAAGTTAACAGAGAGCCCAGTGTTCCATGACAAGTCCAAGCATATCGATATCAGGTACCATTATATCAGAGATATGGTACAGAGGGGAGCAGTGAAGCTCCAGTATGTCGCTACAAGTGAGCAGATAGCAGACATGTTGACCAAGCCTCCACCGGGAGTGAAGTTTGTATGCTTTAGAGACAAGCATGGTTTGGTCTAGAAGGAAGTCCCTATTAAGAGGGAGTGATGAGTTACAAATGTGATTCTAGGGCAACAACATCAACATGTGGTAGTGGCAACGGGTATTCATTCACGGGAACATTACTACTACTCTAGTGAAACATTCTAGTATGCATAGGAATACTCCAATGAAATACTCTGCTACACCAAGCTACTACTACTCCAGTGAAAAATTCTGGTACGTAGAAGGCTACTCCAGTGAAATAGTCTAGTACGCCAAGATATTGTTACTCCAGTGAAATAGCCTAGTATGCACGTTACTGACTATGGCACTAGTCAACATGACCTCGCACAAGGTCAATGTTGAGGGAAATGTATGAATTACCTTACTCAATCATTTTTTAATCTTTCTTGGCTAGGACAAGATAGTCAGGAATGTCACCCTTGGTTTTATAGCCTCAAAAATATTCTCCCAATTCGTAAGTATTAATCACTAGGATTGAGGTTGATTTATTAATGAAAATAATGTTGCAATATAAAATAAAATTAATATAAGTTTATGAACTGTACACACATAACAAAAAGTAAGCATGGAGATCAAAAAGCAAAAAGTAACCAAGTCATAAATACACACATATGAGACAGAATAACAATCTGATTGTATTTCATTCTGAGATATAACAAGTGTTTTATCTTTACAAAACCCTTGTGAGAGCATGGACCAAAGTCTGATTTAGAGATCCCCGATGAACACCATACAAAAAGACTCTGACAATCAAGTAAAACTGAAATTTATAATCTGGATTAGCTTGCCACAAACTCCTGCCATTTTGACTCTCCAAGATACCCTTTATCAGCCATGAAACTTAATTCACAAATAGATAAGAATACACAGACTATCAAGGATGGATCAACACCTCTAAAAAAAAGCATCTGAAAATTTTAGTTTAGTATTGAACCTTGTTGTATACAATAAGACCTTGTTGTCAAAAAGAGAATTAGGCTTTGATTAAACTCAAAAATGAATGAAAATTGAAACTATCTCATGAAACCAAAAGAGAAACCCTTAGTATTGATTTCTCCTTCTATTCTCCCCTTGTTTCTTCTTCTCATTCAACTTTTATTCTTTCCAAATAAGTTGAAGTATCTCAACTACTTTCTTTATTTAAGTTAGTTTGACTTAACTAATTTAGTTTAGGAGAAATAAATAATAATAATATAGTTAAGGGTCTTTAATTAATAATAACTAGGTAGGTGGGACCCCTTATGACTCCCGTCATTTCTTTTTTTCAAATCATAAAATATAACACAAAAGGATAATCATTTTAACACATGCCACCCTTGTAGATCCCTTAGATACCTTCCAAATCGAATATTTAAATATCAGAAATAATTTAAATCAATATCCACATTATCCACATTATCCAAAACAGAGCTTGCTTTCCAAAATTTTTGAAAACCATTAACATTGTCTTCATCACCTCAAATCATAAAAAACACAATCTAAAAGCCATACTTTCCACTCTGGGAGGAAATTTTTATTTTTTCACTATTGTCGCCCTTTGATTTCCCTGAAGTAGCCCATGGTTGATTAGAACCTTGAGGTTGTATTTCACTAATCACATGGGAACAGTCATCCTTCAAATGCATGCAGGGAGACATGGATTTTGAGGAATCATTTGATGGAGAAGAAGGGGAGGCAGTTTCTTTGCCTTTATCTTGCATAGGTTGGGGAATATCAGTTTTTCGTCTTTTACTAGTATGTGAAGATTGAACGGGTGAATCAGCATGGGAAATCTGGGAATTAGGATTGACAAGTGGTGGGAGAGGAAATGACATATTGGGATAGCCACGATGGTGAAAGACAGTCGGGTTGACAATCTCTTGTCATCCATCATTTGCGGGGACTTATGGTTGCAAGGACACATGTGGAGGAACGATAATGCCAGGGATGTTCTGAGGCTGGAAAGGAGGTATTTTTGGCCAAGGGTGTACTATTCCATGACCAATCTAGTTAAAGAACCCAACTTGGAACAACAGGTTCAAGTCTTACGGACCAACGTCAAAATGGATGGAAAATCTAGGCCTTCTAGGCCCTCGGTTCCAATTTCTCCTGCCTCTGTTATTTCTGCCATGGTTACCCCTACTGAAGAAACTCATCCTCTAGCAGTAGTTCATCAATAACTAAGCTCTTAATAAACCATACATGGCACTTTGCTTACATGAATAAAAAATTGGCTTAGAAATTGACACGAGATACATCCAAATCCATCCATATCAAACCATTTAATAATCGCCAAGTGAACAGGGGGTAATAGGGTTAAGGGGACATATGGAGGGAATGTAATTAGTGAAAAGTGGTCTAATGATAGGGGATTAATACACGAATATTGTTCAACAATTAATTAAACAATTTAATTGTGTAATCAAATACCAAAATATCAGTCACCAATCCTTGTTGTGTTATTCTTTGTCTCTTTTACACAAACTTCCTTTTTAATTTATTTCACATAACGGGGATGCCATAAATAAAATTGGGATTATGAGGGGAATGTAATGAGAAAAAAGTGGTAGAATGGCAGGGAAATAATATGGATACTGTTCAAATGAAAATAAATCAAAAAATGAAATCAAACATATCTTTGTTCTGACCTTCAAAGTTCAACAATATTCACTTTTCAAAATCACAATTTAAACTGTTACTTCCTTTGATGAATTTGCTTGTTGGCTTCCAAACAATAATTTATATGCTTGGAACTATTTAATTACATCAGCCTTTGTATGCATATAATCATTACATGACAATCATTACGAAAAGCATTGCAATCGATATGAGAAACCACAATAACCCTTTGAGACACAACCATTAACTCAATATTTAATTTTTAAACCAACAAGAACATGCACAGTATTTATAACCATTTGTATCCATCAATTATTTAAACATTGTCCAAAGAAATCAATTGGACGTTATAAATCTTAATTGGACCTCAAACAATTCACACACAGGTGACCCCTTTATATAGCCAACATAACGATTGAACCAAATAACATTAAATATTCTAATCCCAAGCTTCAAACAAATCAGTGTGTACATACTTCTTCCATAATTTCCAAATGAGGGACGCAACCAAAATCATGCCCAAGAAACCAAGTATGCACAGTGCTCCATCAACCATCGACTGGAGTAAAACAATATCAATATCATATTTAGGTTTTAAAACAACAAGTGAAAGGTAAGAACAAGTGGTTCGACTAGAGGGTTAAGACTTCGAATAGCGCAAACAACTCATGCATTTCACAATTTACCACAGAACCATAACATGTAACAATACTCTCGGCTGTGAGGGTTACCAAAACGATAGACTATCAATTCCAACAGGAAAAGGAAATGAATCCAATCAATTTAATCAACACTGCAAAACGAGCGACTAAGCACAAACCTTTAATCCATAATGCTTCTATCAACTTCTGGGTGATGTTAAACTCATACTATGCAATTTTCTCCGGGAAACTATGTCAGTGAGGGCAACGCAAGGTAGCTAATAGCTCATAGTTTTTCCAATACAAGGCACCAATATTTTAATCTTTCATAAGTTCACATTGCAACACACAAGGTCAAAAAATACTAGCCACAAAGAAAAACATGGAGTGGAAAACTTAAAAATGAAGACCTATTATGACAATCCATAAGTAGGATACACACAAAGCTCATAGCTTTGGTAAGCCATGATACTCAATTTCAATAGAGATGCCAGACCCAAAACCCAAACCATGACCAAGCAAGCTTCATTTCCATTTTTATCCAATAAACCCATGCAAAGATTACACACAACAACGAGAGCATAACCATTTATTTTTTTAAGTGCTAACAGTCTAGAATAATCACCATAAGAAACCACAGACACAAACACCAATACACAGTTCAAATATCTCATAACATCTTAAGAATCACACAGACCACGAGCAATCCAGAGCCAAAATTTGATTCAAAGGGTAGAGTAACCATCATGGATGGAAGATTAAGAAACCCATACCTAGAAAATACTGCGCGAGGAAGAAAACTATACTATATACCTCCTTCACGACTAAACAATGTAGAGAAGCAACAACTACCAGAGCCAAAACCAAAATGCAAGAATGACTAGGGTGATGGGGTCGAGGGGAGTTTGAGTGACGTGCAGTAAATGCACATTGTTTCTCCCTTCCAACCTCATTCAATTCAAAGTACGAGCTAAGCCAATTCACCATAGCACTACACATTAATCAACCAAATTTCCATTTCCATATCACATTTGCAAAGTGTGCCACCCCTTTGTAATGTCCAACTTCTTTAAAATAACCATGTGCTAGGAACATAACCCAATGTGCAACCATATATGAAATTCAAACAAGGCACATAGTAGCAAGGGTCAAGAGCACCCATCCTTTTTCATAATTATGCACAACATTAGAACTTTAATATAGCTCTTTTGTTCAAAAGAGCTCCATTATGATCCTTTATCAAGATTATTTAGACCATTTAATTCCATGTTCAATGCAATATCAAAGCCAAAACTGATAATAATTCTTCCATCCACAGGGCAGCCTTAACATATTATGTGGGAGGTCATCAAAGCCATCCAATGCCATGTTTTAATCAACCAACCATCACACGTTACCACAACATTTTAAACCATGATTTGAAACCATGAATTGTAAAATACTGTGCGGGTACCATCACATAAGCAAACAAAAGATAAGTGCAACATATCCACATAGTGCTATAAGTCCAACAAGGGGGTCCCACCTACTAGTTTATTATTAATATAGATATATAATAAAGTTTGGCAATCATTTGTGAGCATAGTATTCATCGTTGTGTTTTTAAGCATCAACAGTCAGCAGATGCCATTCCTTCACAACTGGTTAGTTACCCATCTTTTCAAGACGGTGGGCCAACCTGTGTGGTTGGAGGTGTTTCCTAGCCTTGGATAGATGGGTAGTGTGTGTGCACTACATCGCCTAATCCTTGTGATTATATACTTGGTCATTGTGGATCAGTTTCTTGGTGTACCAACCAAATTTTACTAGTTCCTTGTGAACTAGATGCCAGATTCTTTGTGAACTGGCAAGTTACTAGTTTTTTATGAACTAGATGTCAAATTTTGTGTGAGTTGACGAGTTAATAGTTCTTTACAAACTAGATGTGTGATTCTTTGTGAGTTGGTGAGTTAAATCCTTGTGATGAAATAAAGCCCAAAAGTATGATGAGACCCTGGATGGATGATGTGGTTACAAAACTTCTTCAATATAGATTCGTGAAAATTCAACAAGTCAATGGTCAAGTGTACAGAAGTGTATAAGCAGTCATGATGATCGTGCCAAGAGAATCCCTTCCTTGCTAAGAGGGAGTGTTGAATTTTGAGTAGCTTCGGAAGATATTATTATTGTATTCATATTGTATTAGACCAAGACAAAACCCTAAAGAACAATATTATATTATTTGTTAAGTCGTCCCTATTGTGCCTTTGTAAAAGTCGACCCTATTGTTCCTTAAAAAAAAGTCACTTGTAAATTAAAAGGGGGTAGAGTGTATAGGTCGGGCCTGACCTAATTCTGAGTGGCTCAACCTGTATTTATAAGAGGCTAGGTGCCTCACTTAGAGAACACACAACACAAGCTCTCTCACATAAGAAGAAGTGTGCAATTTCGAGGAGGAGACACAACTACATAAGAAGGGTGTTCTAGTGAAGGGTTTTGGTTATCTGTTGGAGGACTATCTTGGTCTAGTGGTGTGATACCCTATTCTGGTTAGGGTTTCTGGTTTATCTTTTGTTTGGTGAGATCTCTCTTATGAGAGACATTGTACTTGTTGAAGAATCTATATTAAAGAAGCTTTGTTGGGTTTTCTCCCCCATGAGAGTTTCCCAGGATAAATCTTGTGTATATTGTGGATGCCTTTCTTTGAGTGATCCTTATGCATGTCGTTATTGTTTTAATAGTCTAAATTTAAATAATATTGAACACACTTAAATGCTTAAGAGAAGTTTTAACATTATTAACTTTCAATGTACAATAATTATATATTACATTGCTTGGTCCTCAACCAATCATCATATACACGAATATACATTTCTAAGATGGATTTAAAAACTAGGGTGTTACAAGAGGTGCGATGCCTTGATGGAGGATGTTGAGATTAATTCCAAAGTTGCAAATAATGGGAGTATTGTGAGGTACATAGCCAGGAGGGATTATGGATTCTCTCAGACAAAGGATTTTCCCTTGGTGTTACTCTTACTTATGGATTCTCTCGAGATAAGGGAGTTGACCTAATTCAATTTCGTTCTATTGCTAAAGGATTTGAGTTACATCAAAGGGATTCTTGTGTTAATATGTTGATGATGACCTTGCATAGTTTGATGACTATACCACAAGATTTGTATTACAAAATTTAGTTGATCTAGTATGGAGGTATGATTGTCTTTTCAAGATGACTTGGAGAGTTCATGATGTAGTGTCCATTGATGTTGGCCCATGATGTTGACTTGGAGGATGTTGGAGTTTGGAAGGTTGTTTTTTCTCCAGGGAGATATTCCTTCATATGCATAGATGGTCATTATTCATTGTATGATCGAGACATTGTGATATCATGGTTGAATGTTTTTCGTTGATGACAATGGTTTATTTTGGGACTGTGGCTAGTACTAATTTATAGATATCAAGTCTGGTGGAGTTGTAGAGGGATTAAATATGTGTCAATGTCAAGACTTTCCTCATAAAGAGGGATTGGTATATTTCCAAGTTACTTCAAAACTATTTACAACACATTTGGGGGTGTTTCATGAGATTTGGGGTACATGGTGTATGTTCAGCCCTTGGATAGTCTAAGATGGATTGGAGCATGAGAGATGATCCATGATGGATATGCATAGTTGAGATATCTTGCTAAGTGGATTCCTTACCTCAATTGATTGTAGGCTTGGAATTCTTCCCTTGGGTGTTGGAGAGTTCTTCATAGTTGGTAAGTATCTTGACATGTATCCTTGAGGAGTAAATTGTTTGGTACATATATATAGGGCATATCTATAGGTTATTAACGAGTATTCTTGTGCCTCATTTCTCTTATATCCTAATTCCTACTAAATCACCAAGCATGCATTTAAGGAAAGGAAGTGTTGCACCAACAACACCGACATGTCAACACATGGACCTATAACAAAACACCATGTGGCACTTAGCCAAAACAAGGGAAGACAATTATGATTACACAACAAATGTTTATCCTTGAATTGATCCACTATGTCCAATTGCAAAAGTGTCACAATTTTAATCAAAATGAAGCTTACTCATCATCTTTTGGATTTTGTATCACATATATGTCTTGAGGACCTCTACTCAATACAATATCACATTCGTTGAGAAATATAAATGATGGAATTTTGTCATTAACCATTCATTCAGTTAAGGGTTCCTTAGTAAGACTTGGTCTAGGGCCTTGGTATCCATTTATTATATTTTTGGGATGCTCTGAAAGTATTTACACCATATTTGGGGGTGTTTCATGAGATTTGGAGGACATGGTGTATGCTCATCCCCTAGATGGTATGAGATGGATTGCAGCATGAGAGATAGTATATGATGGATATGCATAGTTGAGATAGCTTTCTCAATGGATGCTTCAAGTCAAATTATTGTAGGTCCGATGTTCTTCCCTTAGGTGTTGGATATCTCTTGGAATTTTGGTGGATTCCCTTCATTGAGGCCTCATGGAGGAGCCACCTGTATAGAGAGAACCATATAGGATATGTGGAGTATTGTGCTTCATGAAGGAGTGACTCAAGCCCTATTTAACATGTGGCATATCGGTTTTCTATTTAGAGGATTGGAGATCACTCAAGGATGCCTAAGACTTCGAAAGTGTTCTTGAAAATGGTAGGTTATCCACTAGAGTACATTTCTTTGGAGGATAGATGGAGTCCATAGACACTTGTGATGGAGTGGTGTGGAATTGCCTTTTATAGCTACATCATCTTGGAGTCATTATTGTGCATTACATCACCATTGGAGCATGGCACTTGTACTCTAGAGTGGATGTCACACTTGTGCAGCCTACAAGATCTCATGTAGGTTGCTCATAAGGGCTTAGGCCTACACAGTATTTTTGGCCTCACTTACCTCTCATATAAATAGAGGAAGGAGAGAGTATTTCCACAACATTTTCATTCAGTCACCTATATTAACTCTTGTAATGAGATGTGACTAAGAGAGAAGAGTGTGCACTTCCTTTCCCTCTCTCTTAAGTCTTCACTTGTACTTGTATTCTCTCTCTCTTAATATGCTAGGGTTTCTTGGTCTTTTTGGATTTTTAAGGTCAGGTTTTATCCCTTGGATATTGGAGATTAGAATTTTTAGAGAAAACCCTAGGATGGATTTGTGAAGAAGAAGAGAAGAGGAGGACATATTGCCTAGAAGGTTTTGTTGGAGATATTCTTGTGTTTGGGTGTTCTTTGTTGAGCTAGGGTTCAATGATTTTCTCTAGCTAGGGATTTTTGGATTGTTGGAGTTTTTGTACTAACATTGAGAGAAGGCCATGGTATGTACATGCACTTTATCTTGAGCTTATATATGAAGGTTATTTGCAACCATTTATGTCTTGTTGATTGGACATAAGTGAAAGGGAAAATTGTTAAGTGATTTGACATCTAAGGAATAACATAAGGGGTTGATTTTATTGTCATTATATTGTTGTAAAAATACATTTTTTGTATTTGATCATTCATTGATAAGTTTCCCTAGAAGAGGCTAAAACTTATCTCTTTGTTTGGTATCTTTTCTCCTTGAATTGCCTAGAATTTTGGGGTTGTTTGAAGTGAATTATTGTGATCTTTCCACTATTGTTATACTCTAATTTATAGTATTCCTAAAGGATGAAAATTCTAGGGCTAAGATCCAAGAAACCTTCTAATAAGAAGGTGAAATTTCAGTTTTACATTAATTTCCCAAGTACATGAAATTTCCATGAGGTATCAAAGCTTGTTATGGTTGAGATCATTATTGAGAAAGAGGGATTTTGTATTTTAGTTGGAGTTTACCTAGGAAAAGTACTTGACCTAGTTAAGGTCATTGTGTGTGAAACCCTAGGTTGCATGGGAAAAAAATTTGTGCCCTAGAAAGGGTTTTGTCTGCTTCATATATTGTTGACTTTTAATGCACTTGAGACTTTTCAAGATGTGTAAGGTGACTCTCGGTCTAAGAGAGTGTGAAAGGTTCGATGGAGGTTCCAATTTTGTTCCATGGAAGATTGGGTTTTATATTTTTATGCAAAAGGTCGATCGTTGGGAGCATGTTGAGAAGGAAATTCCAAAATCTATTGATCTAACAGACACAGTTGGTCATTCATTAGAAGAAGGAATACAAGGTGAAGAGAATCATTCTTGATTCTATGGAGGATCATTTCATCCCACACATATCAAATAGGAAATTAGGTAAGGACATGTTTGATGTTTTGGTTAAGTTATTTGTGAAACCAACTCTTATCCATTTGCATGAACAAGATAGATACTATGGTGATATATTTGACCAGGATCAGTGAATTAAAGGATCAATTGTCCACCATTGGAACTAAGGTAGAGGATAAAGAGATAGTCTATGTTGAGGAAAAGGTATGAAGAACCTTACTCCATCATTTTCAGCTCTTGTTGGGCTAAGGAAAGATAGTTGGAAATGTTACCCGAGATTTATAGCCTTAAATTAAAAAAAAACAAAAACAATCACTTAATCCACAGGTATTAAGTACGCGAGACCAAGGTTGGTTTTATGTATTATATGTAACTGTGCATAAGAAAAACAAAGAAGCAAAAATATACATAAGTGTGTACAAGGATAAGAGACAAGGATAAAAGAAAAATCTGAATAATATTGTCAAGACACACATGTGAGACTGAAATTAGAAATCTAATTTTTTTATATTAACTTCATTCTGAGATACAAAGGTAAGTTCTCTTTACAAACCCCTATGAGGGTAGGGACCAAAGTCAGATTTAGAAGTGTTTGATGGGAACCATGCAGAAATACTCTAACAACAAAAGAAAATTGAAGCTAAAGATCTGGATCAGTTTGCCAAAAAATGATGTCACTTGACTCTACAAAATATTCTTTATCAATCATGAAATTTAATCCATAAACAAACAAGAACATATAGATTGCCAAAGAAAATCTTACACCTTTAGAAACAAGTTGTTGGAAAATATGATTCAATTTTGAATCATGTTGCCTTCAATAAGACCTTGTTGTCATCAAGATGGTTAAGTTTTCTAGTAAACTCATAATGAATGAAGAATGAAAGTATCTCACAAGTACAGAGCAAACCTTATGGCAGAATTTCTCCTTCTATTCTCTCTTACTCCTATGTCTCTTCATTTGATTGAGTTTTTATTCTTTGCCAATAAGTTATGGTTGTTCATCTACCTTCCTTTTGTTAAGATTATTTAACTTAGCTAATTTGTTGAGACAAGTAAATAATAATACATAAATAAGGGTCTATTTAAACAATAACTAAATAGGTGGGACCCCTTGTCACTCCATTTTCATTTTTTAAATGATTGTCAAAACATGAAACATAATACCCCAAAAAATTAACTCAAGTATTCACCTTGTAACTCCCATCCTCATAAATAGTCAAAATATTTTAAGATCAAAATAAAACATGAATATAGCCAAAAATATATTCATATGCATGATGTCCCAAAACATCATGTCTAAATATGTCCTTGTTGTCTGAAACATTGTTTATCACACCAATAAGATTTTTCTTCAAAAGAAAAACATGAAAAAGCACTAAAAACCATATTTTTTGTGTGAGACATTTTGCCTCTTTTCACTGTTGCCTTCTTTTGATCCCATTTCTTACTTTTCCTGTGCAATAGTCTTCAACTGATTAAGACCTTGTGAGCGGATCTCATTGATGACATGGGAGCAACTATCTTTGAGGTGAAGATGGAAAGACACAGATTCAAAGGAATCTTTGGAGGACTTGGAAGGATTGGCCACTCCTTTTCCCTTATCTAGATATCGCTTGGGAACATCAATTTTTAGCCTTTTTCTTGCATGAGAGGACTATATTGGCAAGGCATCATGATCAAATTGGGAATTTGGGTTGATTAGCGGTGGAGGATGGGGTAATGGAAATGAAACCGTAGGTCAACCATGGTGATGAGCTATAGGTTGATGAATAATTTCTTGCTAGCCATCATTGGAAGGTGGTTCTAACTGTATAGACACATGAGGGGGGACATGGATACCAGAGAAATTTTGGTGTGGATGGAAAGGAGGCCTCTCAGGTATAGTTTGCATAATTCCTTGTTGAACTAGATTAAAAACCCCAGATTGGAAAAGTTGATTTAGTTCTTGCGGATCAACATCAAAATGTATCAAAAATTGTTGTCTTTTATGGCCTCTTTGCCAAGTATTTCCTCTGCCTCTATTTGCACCTCTTCCATTGTTGCCTCTGCTAAAGAAACTCATCCTGAAGAAATATTCCAATCATGTTATGAAAAACTCTTAACAATCCATGCATCAATACTCTGCCTAAATAAAATCAAAAGGTTGGCTCTATCATTTACAACAAAAGCACATGCAGTCCATCCATCCATCATACTTTTAAACTCAATAATCAATTTCCATTTGAACAGAGAGTGATAGGGCTATTGGGAATATGGGGGGATTTGTAATGAGAAAAAAATGCTAGCATGGATGAGAACCAAACAATTAATATTGTTCAAGCAAATGCAGAGGTAACTTCCTTATAAAAACAATGTCTATGTATCCAAACTTCCAACACCAGTCATCATATAGTCCTTTTATTTTCCTTTTAATCCTTTTTTTAAAAATGAAACTCATAATAACATAACAGGGAATAAATTAAATGTATTTGGGAAGGTGGTGGGAATATAATGAGAAGAAAGTGAGATAATGAACGAGAATGAAATGATTATTGTTCTATTACATGAAATAACATTTATTGACTTTAAAATTGACATTTCCATCATTTGCCAAAAGTATTTCTCTGTTAACAATTCAAATCCAAGACACGACAATTTTTATAGTGCTCAATATGAAACCCAAGGAAAATTTCAGGACTGTCTAACTTTATAATTTCCATTTCCCTTTTTTATTTTTTTCTTTTTTTATAGATGTCCATTTAAACTAGCAAAACATTTTGTAGGAGATTGTTTACAATGTCATTTGAAACCATATTTCCTCAAGCCAGCATGGGAGGCCGAGAAAAAAAAAATCCATTGATCTTTCATCACAATTTTTTTTCTCACAACCCCAATAATTGTTTCATAAATGGACTGGGTTCGAAACCTCAATGAGAAACTGGTGGTCATCGTTTTTTTCAAAACCATATAGCTTCGAAATCGACCAAACCCTCATAGATAAATAACAAATGAGCCAAGACTTCATGGATATAACCAATCTTTCCCATTGTCGGGTCAACACCATAACAAATATCAAAACCCAATTTTGAATTTACTAACTTCCCATATATTGAATAAAAAACAAGGCCTGGGAAGACATATGGGAGAAATATTTTGAAATGGGGGTTGCAAAGTTAAACAAAAAAAAATCTCTTCCCAAAACAAAACTTTCCACAGACCTCCCAAAGTGGTCGTAAGGCAAACACATAGGTCTCCAGTATATTTTCAAACAGTGGAATGATAATACAAAGGGCCAAAAATATTCCAAGGACTAGGTAGAGGGTGTGGGATTACACAATAATCACAAAAACCCAAATGTTATTTTTATTTCACGGAGAAAACCCTTTGAAATTTAATCACAAGAAATGAGTGAAACTGAATGTATTCACCATAATCATTTTCCAACAGTCATATTATAATAACCAACATTCATTATGGGTGCAACACAACGACATACTTCAAACAGAATGGAATGCCAAATAAATCTTCCATCTTGAAACATTTAAATTCCAACAGGAAGAAACCCAATTTAAATGTAATTTGCACAGCCAGAATGCCCACATACATCCACTGTAATCTTCGAAAAGAAAACAAACTCTGCATGCAAACTCTAAAAGCCAACATAACAATTTTATTTGGAGTAGAGTGAGAGTTCATGAATGGAGAGATAAGATCCAACATACCTGTAAGGAGAATGCAAGAAAGCTAAAGAGCACCATTAATCTTCCAAAGGATGAGCAAAACGGAGGCAATACTAACCATAGCAACCAAAACAAGCACGATTATAGTGAAGGTGGCAGCTTCAAGGTAGGGTAAGAATGATGTGAAATAAATACATTTTGTTTCCCCTCTTTTTACATTAATTTCCATCAACCACATCCAAGTATGGAGCACACCCAAACTTCCAAAACATTTTCCATAAAACACATAGTCAACCATGTATATCCAATTCACCACATAACCTTTCCAATTCAAAATCGAATCAGTCCCCCTACATAGATCTCACTAGTATTATATGTTCATTCAACACTTAGCACCAAAACATGTCCCACATTTCTTACTAACAGAGGATTTCCATTCCATAAAACATATCAATTGCCCACAATATATAACAAGTATAGCATAAGTCCAATACACCATAAGTTGCGATGTGTCCTCTACTTGGAGTTTGAATAATATGTCAACATCTAGGTATAGAAAAATAAACCAAAATTCTTATTAAAACAAACATTTTGTCCTTTTTTTATTTTTTTAAAAATCAAATTGTCAGCACACTCAACATCCATCAATTGCACATGGAAACAGACTAGAATTTCTTTGTTTAGCTTTAACTATAGAATCTTTCTCATAAGATAATCATGAACACAAATAAGAGAAGTGCTTATCCAATTCGCCACATAACATTTCCAATTCAAAATTGAATTGGCCACCCCACATAGATCTCATAAGTATTATATGCCTGTTCAACACTTAGCACCAAAACATGTCCCACATTTCTTACTAACGGAGGATTGCCATTCCATAAAACATATCAATTGCCCACAATATATAACAAGTATACCATAAGTCCAATACACCATAAGTTGTGATGTGGCCTATACTTGGAGTTTGAATAATATGTCAACATCTAGGTATAGAAAAATAAACCAAAATTCTTATTAAAACAAACATTTTCTCCTTCTTTTTTTAAATCAAATTGTCAACACACTCAACATCCATCAATTGCACATGGAAATAGGCTAGAATTTCTTTGTTTATTTTAAACTGTAGAATCTTTCTCATAAGGTAATCATGAGCGCAAATAAGAGAAGCATTTTCCATCATTGTTTTCCTAAAAAGGGGTCCCACCTATTTAGTATTATCTTAAATGTATATAAGTAATAATGCATTGCAACTCATTTGCAAGCATTGATTTCATGTTCGCTTTTGGGCGTAAAAAAACTGGCGAATCCATAGGGAAATTTCTTCTCAACAGATTTAGAACTCAGAATGCTTGGTTCCATAGACCAGTAAAAGTAGATGATCGAAAACTGCTCGGAAAAAAAAAGTTATGCAACAGGGGGAAAATGATGGTTTAAGGGAAATGATGAGATAACACTTTGGGGAATAACTTATGGAAAGTAATATGTATGAGGGTAGTTTGTATTGTATGCATAAAAATTGAATAGGGTTCATAGTCAATAACACTTTTAAAATTTCAAGGAGAATGTTTCTGATATGATCTTGAATCTCAGGATGGATGGAAGAAAGGGATAGCAGAAACAAGGAAGAAAACAAAACGAACTACACTACAATAGCATTGAAAGAAAAATATATATTCCATCAGTGTCTCCAAAGGAGGACACCTTGAAAGTTGTGTGTACATTATTCTCATCGATCAACAATACTTACAGAATGACATCGTTATGGAAAAATTGATCCAGATGACCATGCGAAACCCACAACAGAAATCAAAACTCAATAAACCTAAAATAAAAAAAATAGTAAAATAAAGGACTATATACAACAATCATGTTTACACAAAGTGTTAGTGATCAAGATGGTTCCACATAATGTTTTAAGTAGGAACCATTAGTATTGTAAGTAAACAATCGCTCCTCCAAGTCCTTTAGAATGTATGAGTTTGGGCCAAGGATAAAAGTGATTTTGAAAGGACCTATCCATAATTTTTGGAATTTAGAATGTCTCCATCTTTCAGCATGGGATGAGTCCCATAGTAGGACTTTGTCATCAATCTTGAATTCAACAGCCTTTGTTCATTTGTTAAAATACTTTTTCATCGTTTGTTGCCTTCTTTTTAGGTTCTCCTAGGAAAAGTTTATTTGTTCCTCTAGGGATAACAATGGATTTATCCTTTGGGGAACATTAGAAGAATTTAATTTTCCAGTTTGTAACATCAACCATAAGGAGGAAAGCTATAGCTCAATAGGTAGAATAGCCTCTTGGTCATATATGAGTTGGAAGGGAGTAAAGCTCGTACTTTCTTTGGTGGTTGTACGATCTGTTGAGAGGGCATAAGTGAGAAGTGTGTTCCACTAGCGAGGTTTGTCTTCTATGATTCTCTTTATGATCCTGACCAGATTCTTGTTAGTGGAATCTGCTTTCCTATTTCCCTGAGGGTAATAAGCATATGAAGTGAAATGTTTGACACGTAAATTAGTCAGAAATTGGGTCAATTTTGCAAAAATGAAGGTTGGGTCATTGTTCGTAATGATCTCTAATGGGATGCCAAATATGGAAAATATATTATATTCTAGAAAAGAAACTACCTGCTCATCATGTGTGATCTGAAAATAGGGGACTGACTTGTTTTTCTATGCAAGCACCCTTTACTCCATTAAAATAAACTTTTCAGGACCTTGCTCAATGTCTTAGTTATGCAAGAGGTTTTATGTGTCAAGTTCATGCTTCTTTTAAATGTTTATGTGTGAGGTCTTTAAAAAGTTAAATATGTGTTTTAAACAAATACACAATAAACATAACTTGCAGCAAATAAACCAACAAACTCACAACAATAACAAGATGATAAAGGAGTTCACCCCCAACTGGGCTACATCTCCTTGAGCCTCCATCAATGGACTAGGCTCTCTGGGATTAGTTTGTCAAATATTCTTTTACAAGCTACTTCTCAACTCCAAGGGATTTACTGACTATACCATTTGGTTCAGAATACATAAAAACCCCAAAATGATTAATAAAACTCTGAAAACAGATCATGGCTCATCTACGCATGACCTCTTCTACATGTGGCCTTGAGCTTCCCCGAGATTCCTTGTGGAAAAAACACCTGTAAAAGTCCTCAAATGGATCTGAAACCTATCCCAATGTGTTCAAAGAATAACAATTAGCCAAAAATGACTATTCAGTCACAGAAAACAGACTTGGGTTCATCTGAGCATGACCTCCATCAATGGGGGCCCTAACTTCCTAGAGCTTCCTGAAACTTCAATGGTGTAAAACCTGCAAAAGAAGTCTCCAAATGGCTTTGAAAATAGTGCCAATGGATTAATAACATCCAAAAATCCCTAGCTGGGCTTTTTTGGCACCTCATTTGGCCAAAAAATGAAGAAGTTAGGCCTCCTGCCATTTTCCTCCTTTAAGCTTGTTGTCTCTGGTTCGCCAAAATGCACCTCTATGTGTCCAACCTAGTCTCTGCACTCATTTTCATGCTAAATCCTAGCACCGGGTACATAACCAAAAAACCATGCACAACTGTAGAACGGTTAGGGAACCTAGCCCCCTAACCGCATAGGCATTGGGCGCATGGGTTATGTGACCAAGTCTTAACGTGCAAAAAGGGGCTCCAATGCCACAGGGGCATGCAAGTGTGACAAGTGGTGGGCATATTTGGTGGGAAACCGTTTGAAAAAACATACCCGCGCACCATTCCAAGAGGCGTGGTCACATGGCGCGTATAGAAACTGGGGGCTGGGGCTAAGCCCCAACCCAAACCTCCGCCCAACATTTAAATAATTAAAATTTAAATATATGTGCACCCACATATATAATAAGGAACATATGGTAGTGTATTGGAAAAGAGGCCTTTGTAAAAGCTTTGGACTGTAGTAGAGGTTCGGGGTTCAAATCCCATAGACTCATAAAATTTTACACACCCAAACTCATAACAGGGTGCCATGTGGCACCATACCATTTTCCACAATGATGCTACGTGTCAGAAATCTATTCACACACATCTGCCAATAAATGATTTCCATGTCATCAACTACCACCTCAGTGTACGGACATGCCACGCCAGCTGTATGGCCCCTACCACGTT
>SNQJ01S0027550.1:18509-44072 GCA_010110895.2 Picea sitchensis | reverse complement strand
GTTCGTGACGATGAGGGATACACACCCATTCATTATGAGGCTATTCCAAACACTTTCGTTTTTGGGCTAAATTTTGACCCCTGGTCCAGATTCTAATCACACCTTCCCACTGAAAGGCTTTTGGACCCACAAATGCTTATGATTATCTTCTTGAGCTTCAATACTCTTCTTCTTCCAAGTTTTATTAATTGATTCTACTTGAAAAGTCTTTTTGACAATCACTTGGATACCTTGACATGCCTTGCACTGCAACTGGCTATGTCCCTCAACCACTGTTCTTTGGCTGCTACTGACCCACCGTTCTCTTTGTGCTTGGAAGACTGGCAGCCTTCCCACTGAGAATCAAGTCCCTCTTTTGAACTCTTTGGCGTCAAAACAATCCGCTCTCCAATGGCTGCAAAAACTTTCCTGCGACATCTTGTCACAAACCAAGAAAACCATCAATATTGAAAACAAATTTATACAAGCTTGAAAATGATGCCAACAAAGTCTTTTTTGCTCTTCAAACAAGCGGTCGCATCTTGTACTTCATCAAAAGAACATGGCGTTTTCCCGCATCTTGGTATACTCAAAATCGACTTACAAGCCAACAAGCACCATCTGACCAGCATAATTGAAAGAAACATGATCGACGCAACATGGTCATAGACAACATCGACAACAAGTCGAGACTCATTTGAAAACATCATATCGACCTTCCCAATGACAAATCAACATTCATGATACACAACCATGTACTCGTAGAGTCACTCGCCAATAGTATCACCAAGTTCCTTGTTTACACACACAAAACACATGCATGTACATGGCTCTTCAACTCTCCTTCAAGTACAAACACTAAAGTACATGAACCCGGAAATGTCAAATTATCCATCAATCAGGCAGTCAAATCAATCCTTATCCTCGTGATCAATCCGGCATTGGTCAATCAAAGGATGACCCCTCTTACGGCAATGAGTGAAAATCTTTTTGCATCCTCTTTTCAAGTTGTATTTGCTTGAAGAAGTTTTCTGAAAGTGGTCAATCTTTTCCGACATTTTGAAACCTTGATGGTTATATAAAACACAATGTATTGCATGGACTTTTCTTCCATTTTTACATGAAAAGTTACCATGCTTAACATAATCAAAAATGGCCAGAATTATAGGAAGAAATATACCTTGAACATTCACCTTTGTAACCTTCTTGAGGAGGTGGATTGAAGAGTTACAAAGCTCTCCTTTGAAGACCAACACCAATTTTCTTGTCCTCGTGGCTGTCATAACTCTCTTGTTTAATACATTTGCATTCATCTTGAACTAGAAGTTTTGCATGCTTGAAAGGATTGAACTTGCAGCAAAGTTCTTCTTAGGCTTTGTTCCATATCCTCTCAACTTTTAAATTTTGCTCCTCTTTATGTTCCACATCCAAAGACTACAATGCGGGTCTCTCCTCAACAACAATAGGCTCAGCAATGCCTTGTGCATGCTTTCCCTAACCCTTGCACCTTCATAGCCCATTTTAAACAAAAACTTGGACCCTATTCCTCTTGTGTGATTTCCAAAAACACCAAAGCATTCATCTTGAGGAGGAATTTGAAGATAAACTAACATTAAATACCTCATGTTCGTTCATGTACTTGGTAAGGGTTTCCTTTGCCTCGTGGAATTGAGTTTCCATCTCATGCATCTTTTGAGGAAATTTGGTGCTTCTCCTCCTTCGTGGCTATCAAGCGCTCTTGAAGGACAATGCTCTCCTTTCTATCTTCCCCCATCTCTTGCACCCGTCTCCTTGGTTACAAACTCCTTACACATCTCTTTGTCAAAGAACTTGGATAATGAAGATGTATGGGAACTATCAATGTTTGAATCTTCCTCAATCCTTGCAAGATATCAAACTTCCAACACAAAACTTGCACAATAATACTACTTGACTAAGCTCTAGCTATCAATGGCAATCACATGGGAAAAACTATGCTCTATAATACCAACAACTAAATCTCTAGCTGTCAATGGCAATCACATGAGAAAAACAAACTAAGATCTGATACCACCTGATCCGAAAATAGGGGGCTGACTTGTTTTGCTATGCAAGCACCCTCTACTCCATTAAAATAAACTTTTCAGGACCTTGCTCAATGTCTTAGTTATGCAAGAGGTTTTATGTGTCAAGTTCATGCTTCTTTTAAATGTTTATGTGTGAGGTCTTTAAAAATTTAAATATGTTTTTTAAACAAATACACAATAAACATAACTTGCAGCAAATAAACCAGCAAACTCACAACAATAACAAGATGATAAATGAGTTCACCCCCAACTAGGCTACATCTCCTTGAGCCTTCATCAATGGACTAGGCTCTCTGGGATTAGTTTGTCAAATATTCTTTTACAAGCTACTGCTCAACTCCAATGGATTTACTTACTGTACCATTGGGTTCAGAATACATAAAAACCCCAAAAATGATTAATAAAACTCTGAAAACGGACCATGGCTCATCCGAGCATGACCTCTTCTACATGTGGCCTTAAGCTTCCCTGAGCTTCCTTGTGGAAAAAACACCTATAAAAGTCCTCAAATGGATCTTAAACCTATCCCAATGTGTTCAGAGCATAACATCTAGCCAAAAATGACTATTCAGTCACAGAAAACAGACTTGGGCTCATCTAAGCATGACCTCCATCAATGGGGGCCCTAAACTTCTTGGAGCTTCCTGAAAATTCAATGGTGTAAAACCTACAAAAAAAGTCTCCAAATGGATTTGAAAACAGTGCAAATGGATTTAGAACATCCAAAAACCCCTAGCTGGGCTTTTTCGGCACCTCATTTGGCCAAAAAATGAAGAATTTAGGCCTCCTACCATTTTCCTCCTTCAAGCTTGTTGTCTTTGGGTCACCAAAACACACCTATTTGTGTCCAACCTAGCCTCTGTGCTCATTTTCATGCTAAATCCTAGCATTGGGCACATAACTGAAAAACCACGCACAACTGTAGAATGGTTAGGGAACCTAGCCCCCTAACCGCATAGGTGTTGGGCACATGGGTCATGTGACCAAGTCTTAATGTGCAAAAAGGGGCTCCAATGCCATGGGTGTATGCAAGTGTGACAAGCGGCAGGCATATTTGGTGGGAAACCATTTGAAAAAACATACCCGTGCGCCATTCCAAGAGGCGTGGTCACATGGCGTGTATAGAAACCGGGGGCTGGGGCTAAGCCCCAGCCCGAACCTCCACCCAACATTTAAATAATTAAAATTTAAATATATGTGCACCCACATATATACCAAGGAACATATGGTGGTGTATTGGCAAGGCGGCCTTTTTAAAATCTTTGGACTATAGTAGAGGTCTGGGGTTCAAATCCCACGAACTCATAAAATTTTACACACCCAAACTCATAATAGGGTGCCACATGCCACCATACCATTTGCCACAATGATGCCACATGTCAGAAATATATTCACCCACATATGCCAATAAATGATTTCCATGTCATCAACTACCACCTTAGCGTATGGACATGCCACGTCAGCTGTACAGACTGTCCAGTCAGCATTTTTTTTGTCTATTTGGAAAATCAAATAGATTGCGATATCTCACTCATCCGACATCCGTTTGACCCTGTTCGAAGTGTGTTGGGTTCATGATGACAAAGGCTACACACCCATTCATTTTGAGGCGATTCCAAACACTTTCATTTTTGGGCTAAATTTTGACCCCTGGTCCAGATTCTGATCAATGTGTGTGTCTAAGAGGAATAACCTAATTACACTTAGTAATGTAATCATTGGCTGTCAAAAGAAAGATATGCCCTGCAAAAGATGGAGGTTTGATAGGACCAATAAAGTCTAGGCCCCACTTAAAAAAAGGGAATTCTAGAAGGACGGGTTGTAAAGACATGGTAGAAAGGCATTCTTTCCCAGCAAATATTTGGCATTTATCACAGGATATTACAAATTTATATGAATTGCAGAATATTGTTGGCCAGTAATAACCATTTCTTATGATCTTAAAAGTAGTAGCCTTAGTAGAAAAATGGTCACCAATGTGAATGAAAGATGTTGATGATCCATGGATCTTGCGAAATGATATTTGTGCATCCTCTTCATTTACACATCGAAGTAGAAAACCATCAGCAGACCTCCTAAACAAAAGGTCTCCTAAAATGATATACTTGGAAGCTTCAAGGCAAAGTCTCCTTCTCTGGTGAGGATCCAACCTATATGGACACCTTTGATACTGTAAACAATACACTAGATTTTTATACCAAAGATGCTCAGATAGAGAGAGACTATGATTTTCAATATAAAATATCTTTGAAAGAGGATTATCTTGGTCGTCAAGTTCTTCACTTGGTCCAGGGTGTTGAGCTAAGTGAAGGGCTAAGTCTTGTCCCTTGATTGTCTTCGAAGTCATAATCGTCAAATCATGCTCCTGAATTCTGGCAAGTCAATGTGCAATTTTCCCTAAAAGATAAGTTTGTGAAAGCATAAACTTGACAACATGCAAAGGGACTTTTACCTGCGTATGTTTTCCCACAATAAAATGGTGAAATTTTTCTCTAGCCTTGACAAGAGCAAAAGCATGTCTCTCAATATAAGAGTATTTGATCTCATTTTCTGATAGACTTTGAATCATGTAAGTTACATTTTTTTCATTGTTTTGGTCATCACATTGTCAGAGGATAGCAGAAATTGCTTCTTATGTGGCATTGGTATATATGATAAATTCTTTCTCAAAATTCGGTTTTGCCAAAACCGGTGTGGAACTAATTGCCTTATTAATCCTAAGGAAAGCATTATTGAACTCATCTATCCAAGAAAAATAACGATCCTTCTTCATAAGATTATGGATTGGTTTAACCATGACAACAAAATCAGGAACAAATCTACGAACAAAATTAATAATGCCCATGAAAGCTTGAACTTCTTTCTTGGAGGTGGGCACAAGGAGGTTTAGAATGTCAGTAATCCTCTTGTGATCTATACGTATCCCTGAATCAGAAACAATGTGACTAAGGAGCTTACCCTTCATGACACCGAAAATAGATTTGGAAGGATTTAAAGAAATGTCAAATTTTCTACAGCGCATGAGAAATTTTCTAAGATGACTAAAATGTTTCAACCAGTTTTTAGAATAAATAGTCAAATCTTAAAGATAAACTTGGATAATCTTACCGATTAGATTGTCAAAATCTATCTGCATAGCTCTTTGAAAGGTGGCACCTGCATTATATAAGGCAAAAGGCATGCATTCATAATCAAATGTTCCCCGGCGTGTGGTAAATCTAGTTTTATATCTATCAGTCATTTTTACCTTGATTTGATTATACCCAGAAAAACCGTCAAGTAAGGACATCATTTGAAACTTTGCAGCCTATTGTAAAATAATTTCCATATTAGGAAGCAAAAAATGGTCTTTGACACTTTCTCTATTCAATGTGTAGAAATTGACACTTAATCTGATCTAGTCGGTAGTTTTCCGAATAGGGACCATATTTGATACCCAATTGGAATATTTAATTCGAAATATTATATTAGCCTTCAACAATTTTTCCAATTCTTTCCTAATAGTAGCTTCGAGCGCAGGGTTAATAGGTCTTTGCCTTTTCCTAACTAGTTTTACCCTTTCCTTGATAGGAATGGCATCTTGTATGAGAGCAGGATTAAAACCATGAAGATCCTTGTATGACCAGGAAAAAACACCATGAAATTCACGGAGTAATTCTATGAATTTCACTTTCTCTTCATCAGAACATTGGGCACCTAGTTTAATCATCTTTGGAGATTTAGATGTCCCAATATTCAAGGAAATGGTATCACCAACTTTACTTTTAGACTCCTCTTCCTTATGTGTTTCTTTGTTGCCTACATCACTTGACGAAAATGAACTTACGAGAGGAGTCAAGCCTTTAGGAAATTTTTCATCTTCAACAGAGATATTTTTTTTGGGCTTAAACGATTCATTTTGTATGAAAGCGTGAATGCCTTCTTCACTCAATAAATCTTCCATGATTCTATGTTATCAGGGATGTGAGGATGATATAGAGATTGGAACATACAATTAGGTCTTTGAGGTAAAATTTGTTGGGTAGGGGATGTTGCAAAAACAACTAACCTATCAACCATTGAATTAAGTTCCCTCTTAACATATAACATATTTGAAATCAACATCCAAATAGATTAAGTATAAAATTTAAGTAACTTATTGTTTGGTGAATAAATATTACGTACAAGATTCACAATAATTTCAGAATCACCAAAAATTGTAAGTTAGCCACAACTAAGGTTATATGCATTTTCGATGCCTAAAAATAAGGCCTCAAAATCGGTGACATTATTTGTGCAAGAAAATTCCAACCTATAAGATAAATTGTGGATTTTACCTATAGGAGAATATAGAATGATGTCAGCTCCACTACCTATGTTTGAACTTGAACCATCGAAATGCATGTGACACATGCCATCACCAAAATCAACTAGTTCGAGTATAGTGTCACATTCATCAGCAAAATAGAGTACACTCTCAAATATTCTTTGAGATAATTTACATTAAGTTGGGTAACTCTCTCTATATACAGTGAAATTATTCTTTCCCTAAGGACTATAATGTTTTTTCTGTTATGAGGGATGGAAAAATGTGTACCGTCAAGTGAAAGATATCCACCAATTAACGCTTGCCAACAACCTTCCCAAAATAATTGAGTAGTTACTCACCAGAATATCAATTACTTGGATGTTCAGGGTTGTTCTTATCTCAGGATGTGTGCACAAAACTAAGGTTACATCCTTGATTTCACCTACAGTTGATTGATGCAAGCTGTTATAAGAGAGCATGCTTCTAGAACTTTTGTTGGTGCAAGATAAGCTAAGCTCTTCCATGATAATTTTAGACATCACACTTGAACCAAACCTACCATCAATTAGGAAACAATGAGATATTTTATCCATGATTTTTACTGAAATATAGAAAGGGGTTTTTTTTACAGGGTTCCTAAAATTATTTACACTGATCTTATTTATAGTTGAGTCCTCTTCTTTTGAATCTTCAAATAGATTGGTTATGGTAGAAATACTTCCTTCCATAAAGTTATTAAGATGCTTTTGTTGTTCTGGGATGAAAACCATGTCCAAAAGGGTAGCATCAGCTTTGATATTAGCCAATTGTTTAAGGATATTTTACTTACAAGAGGGAAGAAGAGAAGACATTTAATGTACCCAGCCACCCATAAGACAGGCTACACCACTTCAATCCCGTTCTGGACTAATTTTGACTCATGATCTAACTTTTAATTAATAAATATGCATGAAGTATTCACATGCATAGATCAAGATTCATGCTACAACATAAATAAATGAGACATATGTCATGCACAACAATAACCATCAATCATGCATATTACAGATATGAATTTCACAGATAAATAAATACACAGCAGAATAAATACACAGGTAAATAAAACCATGACAGAGAGCACTTATCTTTCATAAAACGAATCACCAACTGATTGCAAACCAAGGACATTCCACCCAACTGTAGACATTGTTGTTTCAAGTATCAACAACAATGTCACCCTCGATCCAGGGCTATGAATCCCCAAGGATAGTTCCAGAGTGTCACTCGACTTCCCTAACCATTCGACACTCAATATCTCATAGGATTCTCAACACCCACATCAATCCAAATTACACAACCTCTCTTCCACCCAGCCTACACAACCCAAGAGAATGGATCCCCTTCTTTGCCACGCAGTCTCACAGGTTTTCCATCTCCTTCCAGGGCTCCAGTGAATCTGATCAAGAATCTCCATGCAAGGACTCTTAGGATTCATAGCTGTGAGAAAAACTGAACACAAGCCAAAGCATCTAATACATGTAGGCCTTAATTCATGGCTGGAATACACCAGCAATGTTTATAGCCAACAAACCATGGCTCCTCTCCAACAATTTGTTTTCCCTTCCCAAGTGAAACACAAATGAGGAAAGACAAGTGGGTGAAAGAGTGAGTGGAGAGAGAATAGGGTGAAAGGTGTGAACAATGAACAATGAACCATGAGTGAGTGAGTGAATGAGTGAAGAAGAAGCAACCCCCACCATAGACCAAAGATGGGTTTATGTATTGGACTTAAGGAACCACTTGGCCTTCCCCCCAAGAAGCTCATGTAACTATTATTCTCCATTAAAACAAGAATGGGTAAATAAAATATAAAATAAATACTTATCCCCTCAAGCCCCCTCTCTTGTGGAATCATAGCCCCCTATAACTCTTGTGCTTGTCCTTCTAGCAGCCAATGATGTATTTATCATTAATAATGATCAAACATTACATTTCCTAGGCACACTGGCCTCTTTCAATGATTTGGGAACTCTTTCCCTTAATAGATTAACAAAATAGATTATTTAATATGAGGCTCAAAACCCGGAGTGTTACATCCCCTTCCCCTTATTTTGTAGCTATCCTCGGTGCATATACAAAAGAGAAATCAAAATATCAAAATTTATTCAAAAAATTGCGGGTAGTCTGCTTGCATGGCATCTTCATGCTCCCAAGTAGCATCTTCAGGACCGTAGTGTTGGATTATTGAGAGGGGGGGTGAATAAATAATAGATCAATTTAATCATTTTTCACCATAAAATGAAAGTGTTATATCAATGTAGCATTATCATCCAATAGTTGCAGAGTAAATAAATAATGAACAAATGAGAAATCACACACATACATAGTACACCAGTGTTTCACATGGAAACCCAAAGCGGGAGAAAACCACGAAATGATTTTTCTTATATGTCTTTAAGAATTACATTCATTAGAAGCACCAACTTCCTTTGTTTTCCAATTACAATTGGAAGGATGCTCCAACCCCCAGTTTCTCAGGCTACAAACAGAAGGAATCTCCAACTCCCCAATTCTCTGGCTACAACCAGAAGGAGACTACAACCCCCTATGTTCTCTGGCTAGAACTAGAATGTGGCTACAACCACCTGTCCTTGCCCTATCCAAGCTCCCTGATGTAGAAGTATAATGATGGAACCACTATCAACTATCACTATGAGATATATTGTTGTAAACATGTACCAATCAACCTACACCAAACAACCTGTACAATAACCTGAACCATGCATCAACCTATACCTCAACCTATAATCAACCTGTACCATAAACAATTTCATCAACCATGCATTAACCTATATCAAACAACTTGTAGTCAACCTGTACCATAAACAAGTGCCTTAACCATGCACCAACCTGTACATCAACCTTTACCATGAACAAGTGCATCAACCATGCACCAAACCTGTACAAATAACATGTCACAACATGTCTAAACAACCTATCACAACAACCTGTCTCATCAATATTATCAACCAAATCATATCTACTCACCAATATCAATCACCAAGACAACTCTCAAAGATGTGAATCAACCAAGAATAACACAACAACTCATAATCATCACCAAGATCAATATGTGCTTCTAATAATATACCAATACAAGCATGCTACATCATCCATAAACCATGTGTCAACAATAATACTAACGAGTGACTCCAACCATGTACCAAGTATGTACCAATCATGTATCAACTACTCATCAACTATGACTCATCAATATGTACCAACATCATCAATTATACACCTCATGTATGTGTCAACTCATCAACTACTTGTCTCAACCATGTACACAAAATGTACCTCAACCAAAAGCCCTCGTCAATTTCATCATCTAAATCTGATTTGTAACTTTGTAATAGACCTGGTTTATATGATCACATACATGCAAACCTTCCTTAAATTTAACAACAAGAGACTAGCATTTTCATCAAACTTTTATTTAGTCTCACGTGACTAGTTTTGGATTAGTCAACAACCCTAACTTGAAATAATCATAACTATGTACCTGTAATGAATAAAGATATGAAAATAGTACACAATGTTCTTTAGTATGTTTTATGCAATTCCTCCAGTTGTCACTACTTGGAACCTCTCAGAAAAGGAGTTATGGCAAAAATGGCATAACTTGTTAAATTTTGGCTTATTCTAGAGAGCGAACTTGTAGAGCAAGCCCCACATGGAATATTTGTTGTATGGATCTAAAATTTTTACATGGAATACTACAGACTGTACTCTAACCAACACTTTTCGTCTGACTTAATTTTGATCTGTTATGAAGAATTTATGACTTTGTTACCCGAAACACATGTTTTAGACTAGTTTCAGGACTAGCCACAAACCGTATTTTCCATGGAGTGTAACTCCAAAAATAAAACGACCCACAAGATGAAATTCATACCACAACTACTTGGATATGTTTTCTCAATGGCTTATCAATTTCATGGTCTGAATAATTCTATAAATTGTTTTATTGTGAAAATGGTGAGATGACCTATAAATAACATACCTTAGAAAGCATCATCAAAATAATTTATCCTCCCTTGAATTTCGGTCATCTTTACTTCACCTTCTTTGTGAAATTCAGATTAGATATCCTTTCGTTACCTCTGTCACCTTTAGATATTCAATATTCTCAAGTGTGATTAAAATGAGAGAACCTTGCCTCTTATTTATACTTTCATGTAGCTTCCTCAAGGGGTTACCTTTTAACCATCTTAACCCACTTTCCTTATTTTAGGGTTAACCAACTTCTAACTACTTCTCCAATTAGTAATTTACCCATTAAATTTATTATTTATATAATTTATTTTTTATCCACTTTGAATTATAGTACACTCATCACTTCACTTTGCCTCAAGGGGTTACCTTCTAACCATCTTAAACCACTTTCCTTATTTTAGGGCTAACCCACTTCTAACCACTTGTCAATGTAGTAATTTATCCATTAACTTTATTATTTAAACAATTTATTTTATATTCAATTTTAATTATAGTACACTCATCACTTCACTTTATTATTTACCTTCTAAAATCTCTTAAACCACTTTGACTACTTTGACCTTTTGGGGATTCAAGCCAACATATGAGGGTCCTCCAAATTCGTAAGGCCATAACTCTCAAACCGTGAGGAGTTATGTGACATTCCACATACCACCAAAAATGGCATGACATGTAGTATCCATCCAGAATAGTCTTACCTACAAATATATTAAAACTCATATCATTATACATCAAACAAACTTGGGTCCATTACCCAAACCTGGGTTCTCCAACTTCACATGGCCATAACTCTCTAATCGTGAGAAGTTATGTGATGTTCCACATACCACCAGAAATGACATGACATGTACTACCCATCTAGAATAGTCTTACCTTCAAATATATTAAAAATCATACCATTATATATCAAACAAATTGGGTCCATTACCCAAACCTTTGTGCTACCAAAATTTGCTATCAGACTTTCTCCAAGGGTTGAAATCAATCACTAAGGGTTGACATAAATCTACAATATCACTCTCCAATGGTTGACATCGATGCCAACCAACAATCCATACCAATTGTCCATTAACCTAAGCCAATTATCTGACAATCTCCCCCTTTAGCATTGATGGCAACACTTAGTCATGATAACATTCATGATTATACTCCTCATCAATGTTTTTATCTCTCCCCCTTTGGGGTTGATCCCTCTAAGTGAACTCTCCTTGGGCTGCTCCCCCTGTCTACATGTCTTTGTGCTCTCTCTCCAAGAATTTCTATCTTACATATGATAAATCTCTCCCAGGGAAAAGGTATCTTTCCATCTGGGGTTGTTCCCCTAACTGAACTGTCCTTGGGGATACTCCCCCTGAATGAACTCTTCCTGAAACTGATCTCCCAACCTAAATTTTCCTATTTATGGTTCTTCATCATGTACATATAAGACATATAAGATAAGCATTAAAAATCATTCATTTTGGAGCAGAAATAACATTGAGCCTCTGGCGGAGATACTCAAAGGATTCCCGTGGAAGCGGTTTTGTAAATATGTCTACCACTTGTTATTTTGTTCCCACATATTCAACTCTGATGTTCTTTTCTGCAATTTTTCCCCATAGAAAGTGATACTTGATTGGAATGTGCTTCGTCTTAGAGTGCATCACCGGGTTCTTTGATATATTGATGGAACTTGTATTATCACAACAGATTGGAATGGGCTCATCATACTCAACCTTTGTATATGTTAGAGTTTGTTTCATCCATAGAACCTATGTACAACATGTTGTTGTTGCAATATACTCTACCTCGGTTGTAGATAAAGATATTGATGGTTGTTTCTTGCTTAACCATGATACTAAACACTCACCCAAGTAGAATGTTGCGCCACTGGTGATTCTTCGGTCATCAATGCAAATTGCCCAATTTGCATCTATGTAGGAAATAAGTGATAGATCCTTTCCTTTTGGATACCATAATCCAAAATATTATGTTCCTTTGATATATCTAAAATCATTTTCATTGCTAATACATGTGATTCCTTTGGTGTTTCTTGAAATCGTGCCACATGTCCAACTGTCTCCATTACATCTGGTCTGGATGTTGTCACATATAGTAAACTACCAATCATTGACCTATATTTCCTCTGGCATGTAGACTTTGAATCATCATCTTTGCTCAACTTACAACTGGTTTGCATAGGAGTGGTAACTAGTTTGCAATCTTCCATTCCGAACCTCTTTAGCATTTCTCTGATATACTTAGTTTGAGAAATAAAAATTCCTTGGTTGCTTTGACATATCTGAAGAACCACAAAGAAGGATAGTTCTCCAAGTAATGACATTTCAAATTTATTCTGCATATCCTTTGCAAATTTCTAGCTTAACATATCATTAGTAGTTCCAAAAACAATATCATCAACATAAATTTCAATTAATAAAATACTACCTTGAGTTACCTTGATGTAGAGGTTGTTGTTTGTGCTTCCTTTCCATAGTTCGTAGGGAGTTTTGTCATTGTTGTTTCTGAGCATTACTCTGTTTTGAATGTAAATTGTTGTATGCACTGCATGTTTCCAAAGAATATTTGTCAATTTGGAATCCATTAACATTGTTCGATCCATTTCCTATGTAATTATCATCCATTATGATAATTTTCCTTTGTCTCTGAACCAATCTATGAATCCATGCTCTCGTCCACTGTCATATATATGTCCAAACCTACTAAGTATTCTTACAAATCCATCTTTGTCCATACTGTCCAAGACTCTACTTGCGCAACTGTCCATAATGTTGACCCATTTATCACTATACTATCATGAAGTCTTGATTAATTTATCAAACTGTACTTTTGCTAACTGATTTCTATGTATCTATCTTCTCAAATTTTGTAATTTGCTCGAAGGATGGTTCTTTTGTCTGTCACAGATATCGCATAGACTCCCCCTATCTAATATTCATATTACCTGGGAATCTCTAAGCCATATGGATCAGAACAATTCATGCTCTCATGTGTATTCCTCATCATCTTCATTGGTAGATTCATCATCTCTTTGAGCTTTAACTTGTTTTTTTCTGTCTATGGATTCATCTTTCACTATAATACCTAAAAGTACAATCTCTTGAACTTGTTCCTTATTTACTTCTCCTTATTTTCCTTCAATTATTTTCCAAACCTTTCTATATCTGACATCCTTCTTTTCTCTGTATATTTTTCTTCATCTCGTTTTATTGCCAATCTTGCGATATCTGGGACCTGGTCTTTGTTCACCTTTTCTCCCTGTTGTTTTTATCCATACTTTCTTATATCTGATATCAGTGTTCTCTTTCATGGAAGTATCAATCATGCTTCTACAATCACGAGCTATGTGTCCATAGTTATGACATTTGTAACATTCAATGTTACATGGGGCCACATAGGCATTTCTTGCTTGAACATTTATTTTATAATCCCTGCAATCTGCAACCTTATTTCCAAAGTTAGTACAATAAAAACAATGACCATAAAAGAAATTTTCATACCTGGGAGTGAATGATCTTCTTTGTGGTACAGTCCTTCTGAATTTATGCCTTGAATGATCATGATCATGATTGAATCTTATTTGTGGCTTGAGCATGGATGGTCTTGTTGAAGATGTATCTTTATCAGTTTTCTTATATTCTGGTTGACCATGATTCATTCCTTTGAGTAATTCAACATAACTCTCTCTATTTTCTTCATTATTCTTTTCTAGCAATGTAGAGTGCTTCTCTTCATTCTCTACAACTGATGTGGATGTTTATGTCTCTTCAAATTCTTGTTGAGCTCGACGATTTTGACTCTTAGTGTGACAACTTCTTCTTCAAGATTCTCAACCTCTTCTTATTTATTCATTATCTAAGACATCATGACCTATTATGTTATCTTTGCTTCTTCAAGTTGGATTTTCAATGTAATTATTTCTTCTTCCAGTCTTCTCTCTTCTTGACCAAACTCTTCCTCAAGTTGTTTTAAGTCATTGGTTCTTTCCTTGAGATGATCCATCAATATATTTTCTCTCTTTTCTGCTTCTTCTGTTTGTGCTGCTATGTTGGCTTCTAAACATTTCTTTTGATATTCTAGAGTTTCTTCAATTCTTCTAGCCTCTTCTAGTTGAGCTCTTAAATTCTTGATGACCTTATGATGTTTTTCGAAACCTTGAACACTTTTTTTTTGCTTCATCAATTCTTTCTTGGATGAATTTTTTTCTTCTCTTTCTTTCTTTAGATATTCAATTGAAATGATCAATATTTATTTGTAATCAACTTTTTCTTCTTCATACTCTTCCTCTTATGAATCTGTTTGACATGATGAGCATATTTCTTCTTGTTATGTATCTGCATATTCTTTGGCATTTTATGAATTTGGGATGGGTGAAGAATATATGTGATGTAACTTATCCCAAAGTTCTTTGGTTGATGAAAATTTACCAACCTTTTCTCTTATCAGATTAGGTAATCCTTCCTAGATGAAATACATTTATATTTTGTTATTCTTCTTCAATTCCTTCTTGGATGCAATATTTTCCCTTGTTTAACTATAATATCCTGTAACAACTGATAGACAAATATAATGTCCCTGTGCCTGTAAAAATACTTTTGTCCTTATGCTCCACATCTCATACTTAAAACCATTCTAACCACTAAACATTGGTACTCCATTCTCAGATCAGTAATCCATGATATCCTTCCAGTGGTTAAATTGTTTCCTGAAGAAACTTTCTCTGATACCAATTGTTGTATTACTGAGAGGGGGGTGAATCAGTAATAGAGAAATTTAATCCTTTTTCACCATAAAATGCAAGTGTTATATCAATGTAGCATTATCATCCAATAGTTTCAGAGTAAATAAACAATGAACAAATGAGCAATCACACCCATACACAATACACCAGTGTTTTAAGTGGAAACCCAAAGTGGGACAAAACCACTGAATGCTTTTTCTTATATGTATTTAATAATTACATTCATTGGAAGCACCAAATTCCTTTGTTTTCCAGCTGCAACTGGAAGGAGGCGCCAACCCCCTAGTTTATTAGGCTACAACCTGAAGGAAGCTCCAACTCCCCAATTCTCTAGCGACAACCAGAAGGAGGCTACAACCCCCTATTTTTTTAGCTACAACCGAAAGGTGGCTACAACCACCTGTCCTTAACCCATCCCACCACCTTGACGTAGAAGTAGAATGATGGAATCACTGTCACACTATCACTGTGAGATATATTATCGTAAACCTGTACCTATCAACCTGCACCAAACAACATGTACCAATAACCTGAACCATGAATCAACCTATACCTCAACCTGTAATCAAAATGTACCATAAACAAGTGCATCAACCATGCACCAACCTGTACCAAACAACTTGTATTCAACGTGTACAATAAACAAGTGCATTAACCATGCACCAACCTCTACCATGAACACGTGCATCAACCATGCACCAAACTTGTACAAATAACATGTCACAACAACCTATCCAAACAACCTATCACAACAACCTATCTCATCAATATTATCAACCAAATCATATCAACTCACCAAGATCAATCACCAAGACAACTCTCAAATATGTGCATCAACCAAGCATAATAGAACAACTCATAATCATCACCAAGATCAATATGTGCTTCTAATAATATACCAATACAAGTATGATACATCATCCATAAACAATGTGTCAATAATAATACTAACAAGTGCCTCCAACCATGTACCAAGTATGTACCAATCATGTATCAACTACTCATCAACTATGACTCATCAAGGTGTACCAACATCATCAACTATACACCTCATATATGTACCAACTCATCAACTACTTGTCTCAACCATGTACCCAAAATGTACCTCAACCAAAAGCCCTCATCAATTTCATAATCTAAATATGATTTGTAACTTTGTAATAGACTTGGTGTATATGATCACATACATGCAAACCTTCCTTAACTTTAACAATAAGAGACTATCATTTTCATCAAACTTTTCTTTAGTCTCACATGACTAGTTTTATATTAGTCAACAACCCTAACTTGAAATAATCATAACTATGTACCTGTAATGAATAAAGATCTAAAAATAGTACACAATGTTCTTCAGTGTGTTTTGTACAATTCCTCCAGCTGTCACTACTTGGAACCTCTTAGAAAAGGAGTTATAGCAAAAATGACATACCTTGTTGAATTCTGGCTTATTCTAGAGAGTGAACTTGTAGAGTGTGCCCCGCACAAAATATTTGTTGTATGAATCTGAAAATTTTACAAAAAATACTACATATTGTACTCTAACCAACAATGTTTTTCTTACTTAATTTGGATATGTTATGAAGAAGTTATGACATTTTTACCAGAAACACATGTTTTAGACTAGTTTCAGGACTAGCCACAAACCCTATTTTCCACGGAGTGTAAATCCAAAAATACAACGACCCACAAGCTGAAATTAGTACCACAACTACTTGGATATGTTTTCTCAATGGCCTATCAATTTCAGGGTCTGAATCATTCTAGAAAAAAAGTTATTGCGAAAATGGTGAGATGACCTGTAAATAACATACCTTAGAAAGCATCATAAAAAGAATTTATCCTCCCTTGAATTTCAGCCTTCTTTACTTCACCTTCTCTATGAAATTCATCATAGATATCCTTTGATTACCTCAGTCACCTATAGATATTCAATATTCTCAAGTGTTATTAAAATGAGAGATCCTTGCCTCTTATTTATACTTTAATGTAGCTTCCTTAAGGCGTTACCTTTTAACCATCTTAACCCACTTTCCTTATTTTAGGGTTAACCAACTTCTAACCACTTCTCCAATTTGCAATTTATCCATCAAATTTATTATTTAAATAATTTATTTTTTATCCACTTTGACTTATAGTACACTCATCACTTAACTTTGCCTCAAGGGGTTACCTTCTAACCATCTTAAACCACTTTCCTTATTTTAGGGCTAACCCACTTGTCAACTTAGTAATTTCTCCATTAAATTTATTATTTGAATAATTTATTTTGTATTCAATTTGAATTATAGTACACTCATCACTTCACTTTATTATTTACCTTCTAAAATCTCTTAAACCACTTTGACTACTTTGATCCTTTTGGGCTTCAAGCCAACATATGAGGGTCCTCCAAATTCGTAAGGCCATAACTCTCAAAACGTGAGGAGTTATGTGACGTTCCACATACCACCAGAAATGGAATGGCATGTACTATCCATATAGAATATTATTACTTGCAAATATATCAAAACTCATACCATTATACATCAAACAAACTTGGGTCCACTACCCAAACCTGGGTTCTCCAACTTCACATTGCCATAACTCTCTAACCGTGAGGATTTATGTGATGTTCCACATACCACCAGAAATGACATGGCATGTAATACCCATATAGAATGTTATTACCTTCAAATATATTAAAATTCATACCATTATTCATTAAACAAACTTGGTTCTATTACCCAAACCTTTGTGCTACAGAAATTCGCTACCAGACTTTCTCCAAGGGTTGACATCAATCTACAATATCACTCTCCAATGGTTGAAATCAATGAAAAACAACAATCCATACCAATTTTCCATCAACCTAAGCCAATTTTATGACACGTAGAAGGTCCACTGGACTTTTACTAGCTCTATAACTCAATTTCAGAGCATTTTTACTTTTATGTCCAGTATTCACATTGGTTGGAACTTAAAGCCTTCCTTTGTCTCTACCTAAATTAGATGCCAATCAATAACATGGTTAGGATCATGTACATTTTTTTTTATCAAAGAGATGTGAAATACATTATGCATGTTCATGAAAGTAGGTAATGCAAGCATGTATGCAACTGGACCTATTATGTCCAATATCTCAAATGGACCACATAATTTGACTGCTAGCTTTGTACAACTACCCAAATTCAAAGAGCTCATTTTGGGCTTCACTTTTTGATGCAGACCCCCTACCTTACCCTTCGGCAAGGTTTGCGACCTCCCGGTCACTGGATCGTTCCTTCCTACTGAGACGAAATAGCTCTCTGGTTCCTATTGGAACCCTTCAAACAGATCCATAGGTCCCTTTGTCCCTGACAGTGGCTTTGAGAAGCCCTGCATGCACACCACCTTTTCAGCACCCTTCTCCTTTCTGAGCCAATAGATACCTCTGCATGGACTCCTTTTCTCTCTCATGAACTCGGGCTATGACCCAAGGCTCTAGACTATGCATTTCGGAAGTTCGAGACTCCTACATGCGAGCTCTCCTCGACTCCTTGTATTTCAAAATGCCAAAACTTGAAAAGGGCCTAACAGATCCTCCTTTAAGCCTTCTCCACATGACCCTATCCTATGGCCTAGGGCTACTCCTTTGAGTTCTTTGACTTTCGCGATTCGGGGAATCATAATGCAGTACTCCTCCTTTCCCTTTCAAATCCCCAAAACCCAGAGACCTGATACCTCTCGGATCTACAGTCCATATCTGTCACTTGATCAATGAACTAGATCAAATCCCGAGGATCTCCTTTTCTAGATTTTTGCAGAGTCTTCACCTCCCAAATCCTGGTGACCAAATTCCCAGTTACTTTCGGATCTCTGCCACGCGTCCTCCAAAATGGATGGTTCTGATCCTTTCACGAAAATCCCCTTTCGCGATTTTGGCCTGGTCTTCTCCTTCGTTTCCCCGGTGTCGAAACACTGAACAAAAGCTATGTATACCCTCTGATGGATGGTTGTAACTCTTAATCACGATCAATGGTCATGATCTTTTCGGGATGATCAACGGTCATGATCAAATCATGACATTCTTCCTTTCGGCAATTTGGGAGAGTCTTCACTCGTCTCCCGATAAAAAAATCCCCGATGGCTTCTGGATCTTCACCACGCATCGCTCCCGATCCAACGGTCGGAATGATTTCAGGATTTTGGCGATTACAAATATTCGTTTCTCACCACCCTTATGCACCTGAGTTCTGAAACCCTGATGGTTTCCAAATCTTCGCCACGTGTCTTATAACGATGGATGGTTATAATGCTTTCAGGACTCTCATGATTCTGTTCCACTTTACATACACAAGGTTAAACCTCGTGCACTTTCCTCCAGATCCGATGGCTATCAGTCCTCTGTACTAGATCTGATGATTTGCGATGCTCCTCCTCCTGAGCTTTTTCATCTCTAAGACTTAGAAGGTTTTCTAAGTGTCGAAGACCTTAACCTTCAATTCTTCCCTGCTGAAGATCTGTACTCAAAAGTACTATCCTTCCTAAGCTTCATCCTCTTTGAAGATTCAACCTCTTACACACACCTTCCGTTCGAAGATCTTGAATAACTCAGATTTGAGGAATTTTCTTGAAAAGAAAATACCTTACGCCCGCCTGGCGTTCTCTTAGGTTATTCCTTCGAAACTTGGCCACTTCTAGCCTCTATGCATTCCTTTCACTTGGATCCTCAAGTTCCCTTTGTTATCTCTATGAACCCTTCTCTCTGATTCATTCTAAGAATCATTTAACGCACACCTTGCGTTCGTGAATGCACACCTTGCATACATGGTTCAAAAGAGAAATGATTGGAACTGATCCACTTTCATTACAGGTTCATAAAATCGTCTTCTTGAACTCTCATACAGGAATGAGAATGAAAAAAATATCACATACAGAATGAAATATTCATGCAATCAAATTCAGATGAACACAGTCCAATTTGGGACAACTTTCGTCTGTTTTATTCATTCATAAAAATGAAAAATACACATGGTGTCCCTCTGCTCTATTCTACTCTGGTTCTACTACAATCCTTGCATACTCTCTTCTGTATATCTCTATTACAAATTGAAAATCAGAATATCTAAGGACTGGCTCCGTGAGCTCTCTTGTCCTATTCTAAAATCTATCATTTCAAACTTAAAATTGTTACCTACTTTGTCCCATTACAATAACTGCTAATTACTATCAAACAGAGTCAACACTCCATGTCTGTGATTTCTTACAGTCCTTAGAGACTTTTCAAACAAGTTACAATATTCAAATTGCTCAACAAAATATCTCAACAACCCAATTAAATTCTAAGTTAATGCCCGATTTGAATTTCAGGCGTTTTTGAAATCTCTTCTGATTGTCTCCACGTGTGCATTGTCGACCTTAAAGGTGATGCTCCTGCATTGTACTCCCCTGGTTAAAAAAATTTATGGACTCATGTCCATGAGCTCCTGCACTATCTTTCCATGCTTCAAAATATCAGTTTCAGTGACCCAACTTGCATCTTCCATTGGGTGATCTTTCCATTTCACCAAATACTCAGGATATGTCTTTCTCCTGGTTTTCTTTCCATCTCTCTTCTCAATAATTCTCTCCATTTGAGGTTTCTCTATTGTGGGTAATTTCTCTTCCCACTGAATTTATTTATGATCATCTGATTCTCCTTTTTCATATCTCCGGTAAGGATATAAGTCTGCAACATTGAATATCGACGATATCCCAACATTTTCTGGCAACTCAATCTCATAAGCATTGGCTGCGAATTTTCTGAGAATCCTGCATGGTCCAATATTTTTCATATTTAGCTTATTGTAAGTTCCCCTTGGGAATATCTCTTTTCTCAAGTGAACTAAAACCTCATCTCCAATTTCGAATTGAACTTCTCTTCTCTTTTGGTCAACTCTGCTCTTGTATTTCTGGCTGTTGTCCTGTAGCTCCTCTCTGACTCTATCATGAAGTTTTTGCATTTCTGTTGCAAAATCTTCTGCTCCAACACTTTTGAACTCATCTTGATTCAAATTTCTCAATTTTGTAATCCCCCTTGGTTGTATAGATACCATACAAAATTTCAAAGGCACTTTTTCCTATGCTCCTGTTCACTGAATTGTTGAATGCAAATTCTGCTTTTGCTAGAATCTGATCCCATTGTCTACCTTGCTCAGTGACTAAACTTCTCAGTAAGTTTCCAAGACTCCTATTTCATTTTTTCCATCTGTCTGAGGGTGATATGATGAACTAAAGGATAAGTTAGTTCCCATCCTCTTCGATAGTGTTCTCCAAAAGTGTCCTACAAATTTGGTGTCACTGTCTGAAACTATGCTCCTTGGCAATCCATGTAGTCTTACTACTTCTCTGAAAAATATATTGGCGATGTGTGTGGCATCGCTTGTCTTCTAGCATGGTATGAAATGTGCCATTTTTTAGAATCTGTCCACCACAAAAAATATGGAATCACTCCCTTTCTGAGTTCTAGGCAATCCCAAAACAAAATCCATATTGATTGCATCCCACGACCTCTCTGGAATTGGTAATGGTTGATACAAACCAGTGTTTTGTTGTCTTCCTTTTGCATACTGACAAATTCTACATTTGTTCACGAATTTCTTCACTTCTTCTCTCATGATCGGCCAATAATATGAATTATTCAATTGTGAAAACGTCTTGTCGTGACCAAAGTGTCTAGCTAAACCTCCACTGTGTTTTTCTTTCAGTGGGTTGTCTCTCATTGAGCACTTCAGAATACATAATTGGCTCCCCTTGAACAGTAATCCATCCTGATTCAAATATTTAGTCCATGGGATTTTGTCTCCCAACAAAGGATTCTTGCATGTCTCATAAGCTTCTTTGAAATCTGCATCTTCTTTATAAATATCCTTGAGGTGTTCGGATCTCGAAGTTTCCACCTGGAATTCCTGTACAATCAAACTTCTTATGCTCAAAGCATCTGCAACTTTGTTAGCAGTTATAGCAATGTGTTTAATAACAAAAGTAAAATTCTGCATGAATTCTACCCATTTTGCATGTTTCTGATTCAACTTTTCTTGCCTAGTGATAAATTGCAAAGCATGATTATCATTGTACAAGAGAAACTCTTTAGGATTTAGATAATGCCTCCATTTTTTCAAAGCTTGAATCGACGCATAAAATTCCTTTTCATACGTGGAATACTTTTTCTTGGCTTCATTCAGTTTCTCACTGAAATAAGCAACTGGCTTATTTTCCTAGCTCAAGACTGCTCCAACAGCTAATCCACTTGCGTCACATCTCACCTGGAATGTTTTTCCAAAATCTGGCAAAACCAGAATTGGCTACTCTGTGATTTTTTCTTTCAACACTTTGTAAATTTTTTCAGCTTCCTCCATCCAACTGAAGGACTTGTGTTTCTTCTTCACAGTGTCTAACATGGGTGCACATATGCCACTGGAATTTCTGATAAATTTTCTATAGAATCTCGCTAACCCATTGTTGTGCCTCTTTTGCCACCTTATTGAGAAAAATAGAGGTGATTGCAAGCTCAGTTGGGTTTGTTGAGCAGGACAACTACAAGGAAAAGGGTTAGAAAAAGAAAGATAAAACAACAACTAAGAATTAAACTAAGAAATAAAACAACAACTAAATTTATAAGCATAGGGACATAAAGACAAAAAGAAAAATGAGACCCATGTCACCAATGATAAGGCTGATATTAGTGAAAGAAAACACACCGAGAAGCAAGGGGACTATGAGTCCATTCTTCCTCCAAGGGAGGGCTCTTGGACCCCCACAAGTAAGCTCTTCTTACAACTTTGAAAATGGAAATGAAAATGGTGAAAGAATTCTTTTCTAATCCACTCAAGGGGTGAGATGGATTTCCCAAAGCAATGATGCAAGTATACTCTTGGCAAGGATAGAAGAGTCCTCAAGAGAATAGTGGCAACATAACTTTGCTATGAAATTCCTTGAAAAATGAAGTGTATCCATGGCCTTTTTATACCATTCCTTTGGGTTATTGTTCAACTAGTTTGTAGTGTATAAAGAGGCTAATTAGGGCATTTCTAGGTCTTTAACCATCCATCCAGTTGAATTCAGTCCAGATTTGAGTGTCAAATCAACTTGGAAGCTGAACCAGAAGTGGGTGGGAGGTCGACCAGTCTCATAAATGCGTTGTTTCTTAGGTGCGCGGCTTTTTGTGACAACAGTCGCTCATCGTGCGTATGTGCACCATTTATGCATTTCTGCTTTGTGCATGTGCACGCGTGCCCAGTGTCTTCATGGAGACCTTCAATTTTTCCACTATTTGTATAGTTTTTGACCCTTTATGAATGATTTTGTGTTAATTCAGGTCCATGGATGACTTCATAATTGTTTGACGATGCTGAATTCTTGTAACCATTTGCAGACAAAATTTCAGTGATAACAGATGCCCCCTGATGGATGAGGTTAGGAGCATACGTATAGCCAAAATCCATCAATGTTTCTTCTACTGAGAGTGATGTGTTGTAAGAGAGAGCAATAGTGGGATCATCCAGAGCAATCGGTTGGAGGGAAAAAGGAACCGGTAGAACCCAACCTTCCATGAGGTGTGTAAAAAATAAACTATGTACAAATGAGGCGAGCATGCCCCATGCTCGTGTCATGTAACTCAAAAAGAGGAATGAAGTGTTGGTGTAGACAAATGCAGCGCCCTCGGGGGTGGTCGTGATAAAGGCAGAAGACAATTCTGTGGATGAACATACTCTGAATAGTAGGCAGTGACAGTTGTAAGAAGTATCACAGATTCTGTAGGCATTGATAGCCCAGCCAAGTTCAGAGGTCTTTGGAAAGTAAGAGAACTAACTACAATAGTCGCAAAGTAAGACCCACCATAACATGAGAAAGTGTTGACGTCGAATGTTATGGGGGTCAACGACAACAGGGAGCAATTGTGGTTCTCCCTGTGCCGTCTGATATCTTTCATTGGATGGGTAATGAGAATCAAGATACTGTCACCCTTCTAGAAAACTATGCTGATGTTGACAAAAAGGGGGACGTGACTCCCAGAAGCAAATGACTTCATGAAATCTACTAGGTGAGGGTAGGAAGTGGAGGAGGTACATGGACGAAGTCAATATGTAGGAAGACTCAAGACTGCCCTTGGTTGGAGTATATGTGAGATAAAAAGTGGCCGCAATTGTTCAACGAGGTCAAGTGTCAGGGGGACAGCAAGATAGGGGATAAGTTGTGCCAAAGGCAGGACAAAGTGAATAAACTCAGAGGGCAGAGATAAGTGGCCTGTGGGGTACTCTGAAGATATGGACGATGTCGTCAAGGGTAAATGATAAGTAGTGCCGCAACCAAGGGTGACATGGGTTGCGTTTGGCCAAAAAAGGGAAGAATGTCGCCAAAGGTGACGATGAACAGGTAATGTAAATGATGGAAACAAAGGCGTTTGTACAATAAATAAAGAATAATTTTTGGATAAGTGTACAAATACATAAACGAGTGCCCCAATGTGATATGGTTGGCCCGGGTAGGGTAAAATTTGCTCAGAGAACTGGTGGAGGGTGGGGGGCCCATGGGTGGGTTTCTGTATGAGGTAAGTGAAATGAAGGGAAATTGGAAAATGTGCAAACTGATTGTGGATGAAATGGAGGGTTCATGATACTATGGAGGTGCAGTCCAAAAATAGAACCATGAAGAGATAATCTAGGAGTCCATTGGGAAAGCTAGAAAAATGAGGAGAAGGAGTATGTGGTTGATTCACGACATGATGGAAGACTATTGGGACTCCCATCCCTAAAGGGTTTTTAAAAATAGCATGAGTGTCAAAAGTACAAAAGGGTGCTATGAATGGGACAACTCATGTGGGTAAGAGTGCTACCGGGTGACAGTACCGAAGATGCAAATGGAGGTGTTGGTACTGCATAGATGGAAATGGGAATCCTAGAGGCAAATGTCAGAGGGTGTGACTGGAAATGTAAGTGAGATTCAGAGGGAATGACTACATGCCAGTGCTGAGTATATACCTGAAGGGGTTGTGTTGATGTATGATGACCAAGTACCTACACACATGAAAAACAAATACCCGACTTGAACAATATCTAAAGAGAATCGAATATATGAGCATGTATTTGAGAATTTTGAATATGCGCATGCGTACCTGATCAGGGTATGAAAAATGGTGTCCCAGGGGCTCAAGATGAAAAGAGGCCCAGGGACTGTCATGATGTATATGACGGGATGTTGATCCCGTGGCTAAAGACGGATCGAGAAATGGATGCCCGGAGCTCTCGGAATGGTGACTGGAAGTTTGGCGAAAAGGCCTATATATAGTTGTAGGGCCCACATTGCCACCTCATTTGTACTTGCTACTATAGTGATTGGACGAGAAGTATTTAGAGGAGATTCAAAGATTCTAGGAGGACGAGGCATCCGATCGAGGACCAGCGAGCTTCAGGTTACTGGTCTGATCATCCTAAATAGAATTAGGGTTTCCTTTTTTT
>SNQJ01S0027549.1:24440-38053 GCA_010110895.2 Picea sitchensis | reverse complement strand
GGGAAGCTTGGAGGTCACATGTAGAAGAGGTCATTGTTGGATGAGCCATTGTCCATTTTCAGAGTTTTTACAGTTAAATTTGGGGTTTTTATGTATTCTGAACCCAATGGTATAGTCTGTAAAACCATTGGAGTTGAGCAGAATCTTTTAAAGAGCATTTGACAAATTAATCCCAAAGAGCCAAGTCCATTGAAGGAGGCTCAAGGAGACGTAGCCCAGAGAGGGGTGAACTCCTTTATCATCTTGGTATTGCTGTGTTTTTGATGTGTTATTTGCTGCACTTTATATTGCTGTGTATTTGTTTATAACACATATTTAAGCATGTAAAAGAACCTTTCTTCACACATATACATTGACAAGAAGAACCAAGAACTTAACACATAAACCCTCTTGCACATTTTAAACACATGAAGCAAGGTCCTGTTAAGATTTATTTTATGAGGTAGGGGGTGCTTGCATAGCATAACAAGTTAGCCTTCTATTTTCAGATTAGTACTTGTAAAAAAAAAATCATTTTATTGTTCCACATATCATACTTCAAACCAATCTGACCATCAAACCAAAATATTCCATTAGATTTGTATCCATTAGCCATGACATCCATTGATATTCCTTCCAGTGGTTAAACTAATTTCTTGAAGGACCTACGTTGATAAAAATTGTTGGAATACTGAGAGGGGTGGCTGAATCAGTATGATAACTTTTTATCACTTTCAATCACAATATCTAAACTTCAATTTTTTCAACATTATATCATTTATGATTGCATTCAATATATCATGAGAATATAACCATAAGCAGTATCATCACATCAAATAATGACATGCACAGTACACCAGAATTTACATGGAAACCCAAATGGGAGAAAACCACAAAATTATTTCATATATATATCAAGAATACATTCATTGGAAGCACCAAATTGAAAATTCAAAAGAACCAACTAGAAGGAGGCACCAACCTCCTAATTTATAGGCACCAACCTGAAGGAAGCACCAACTCCTTGAGTTCTCCGTTACCAACCTGAAGGAGGAACCAACCCCCTAATTTACAAGCACCAACTTGAAGGAAGCACCAACTCCCTGAGTTTTGTGACACCAACCGGAAGGAGGATACAACCCCCTTTTCTTTCCCCATCTTGTCACCCTAAAATACAAGTCTGGCTGATTTATTTCTTTAGAAAATAATCACAAGCTTCTCTCGTACCTTTTCAGTTAGATTCTAGAAATTCTTCTCATTCTTCTTGTTTTTATTTCAGTTGGAATTCGAAGGAGGATTTGTCATAAGGGGTCGGTATTCAACGAAGTCCCTAACTCCATTGTATAAAAGGAACTTATGAAGTAAATATGGCATGGTGAAAAAAATCCCATCATCTAATTCTGTGTAGAATTTTTTTTTTATGGTTTCGACTGACTCTCTATCTTGAATCATTTGTTATTCAATATAATATTGCACGATCTTCTCGAACCACTCGTTGAGGGTTTTAATTCCTTTTTTAATGAATTTGTGCATCAACTCACCGAGAGTGAGTCTTCACATTAGATTGATTGAGATATTCATACAATGCTTATGGAATGGCTTCCAAGGATACTTTGTGTGTCTTTGAAAAGAACTGATTACGTTCTTCAACTAGTGTCAGTCAATTTATTCTTGCATAGTTTTTAATATATTTAGTAATTTTATGCTCCCACCAATCATATATGTTCTCCAAGGTTAACATATATGTGTCATTTTTCTTTGTGCATGCCCGAGTTCAAAACTATTGGAAAGGAAACCAATGTTGTAGCCTAAGGGAAAGTACGAGAATTTACCGGTAGATCCTTACACAGAGAAATACACATCACAACATCATATATAGAAGCACATATAGACATAAATATACATACACAAGAAGTGGGAGAACCATCAATGCATTTTATTATATAGAAAAAAAGTCTCTCTCTATCCATTACATAGCTACACACACACACACATAGTTATCAGTCGTTTACATTTCTTAATTTCTCAGTCATTCAACTCTAACTGTCTATTCAACCAACTTTCCTTACCTACATTCTACAATTGACTTGACTATTTGATTGGAGGTTCTAGTCGACAGAGCTAACTAGCCCCTAGAACAAATTTCTTTAAAGAAAATTTCATTGCCGAATTGCTTAAACCTCTATGGTTGCTTTTAAACCCAAGTGCATTTGTAGTATACAAAATTTGGAAGTGAACATATTTGAAAATTCCTGTGTGTTCTTCATGTTTTGTGAATCCAAGAGGATTATTAATCTTATTACTAGGGTAAAATTACAGTTTAAATAAGTCCATTTCAATTGTGTTATACTTTCAAGGGTAATACACATATTGTTTTTGTTAGAATGCTTTATGTGTGATTCAATTCTCCTTGAGAATGATATATAAGGGATATAAACAACTAGAAATAGTAATGAACAGAAGAAAAGACACATAATCTATTTAAAATTTCATAAAAAGAAATAGATATAAAATTTAAAACATAATTGAAAACTTATCTTTGAATGTTGTAGACTAGACAACTAACTGAGCAAGTGCTTCCCACCCAACCATAGGTAGTCCTCTATGGAAACCACCCCTAGCTAGGATATGATACCACTACGGTGAAGAAGCAGTGAAAAAAACTCAAAATAGTATCTCTATCTCAAGAAAGAATATTTTTAACCAAGTGTCTCACTAATGGGTGTTTTTTTTTAAGACAAAGCAGCTCTTCGGCACCCACGATACTTGCTCCACACAACACAAAGAGGTATTCCTTCTCTTCTCAAAACTCTCTCAGGATTATCTCCCTCTAGTACTATCTAGTGTGTGCATAAAAAGGTCCAAGCTAGTGTCCCTCCACTCCCAATAAATTATCTTGGTTCTTGACATTTCCTAGAGATCGACTATTTTATCACATGTTATGGAAAGCTTCTCTTTTCAACAAGAACTACGATTTTTCCTCTTTTTCCCTCTTTCAAAAATTATCTCCTATTTCCCATTCAAATTTCCCTTATTTTTTCATGAGTGAAAGATGGAAAGAGAGTCCTAATTCAACTCTTCTTAGTTCCAAGAATGTAGGGGAGATAACTTGCTAAATTTTAGTAAATGATGGCTTGGATTAAGGAATTTGTTTCCTCCGCCCCTCTTAATTTATTTTAACTTTTAAAACATAGATTTTGAAATGAGTGAAGGTTCAAGGTAACATAAGGTAGATTTTTCTAAGCATAAACCACCCTTAGACCCCTTCATATTTCCCCTATTGTGATATCATATCCCCTTTGGGTGCTCATGCTTAGTTGGTCTTGATATTTTTCTTATTAACTAGAGAAATAAAACACTTACAATATTCAAGAGGGTCAAACCATGACATTATAGGAAACCTCCTAAAAATATAAGCTCCAATCACAATACTCTTCCACACCTTATAAGTACAACTCCATCCTTATTTATAACTAATTAAGAAATCCTAATCATAAAATCCTCCTAACAACCTAATGGACCCTCTTTAATGAGGCCCCATTAAATTTATACAATAATTCTATAGTGGGACTTATTTAATAACTAAAATAATAGTGGAATTATTCCACCTTAGATTGAATGTATTCCATAATTACTACTCTATTATGGGCCCTTCGGCCCCCCATTACTATTACACACAAAATTCCCACTCTACTAAGTGACGCGCTTATGTATCACATTCTACTAAGCGTCACACTTATGTATCACTTATGTATCACATTATACTAAGTGTTTATTTTTCTTAAGTGTCACAATCTCACCATGAGAAAGTGCATGTCATAATCCCTAGAAAAAATGAAAAAGAAACCCATCATGAAAAGGTCGAAATAATGCCTTTTACCTTGACATTTTGACCATGTTTGAATGCCAACGCTCCCCTTCCCATGTATAGGGAGAGTTTAAATCTTTTCAACACTCCTTTCTCAGTTATAAGGGAGCGTTTTCAACTCCCTATGCTCAGTTTTGGAGGAGCGTTGAAGTGTTTAGAGGAGGTTACAACTAGCCCAACTTATTATATGGGTCAGTTCCAAAAGTATGAGGTTAGTTTGGGTCAAGGATTCAATTCATATCTCATGGCTCCATCTTAGAAAAACTCAATATCCATGAGATAAGACAAACCACAACTTATGGAGCTAAATCCTCAACCATTTCCCAAAATACTCCATGGTGGTTAAGCCTCCAAATCCTATATAATGAGGGCATTCTAAGTTGAAAGGGGGAGAAGGTAGTTCATAGAATCATACATATCATCTGGTAATGAATGAAGGGGATAGAAAGGAGAAGTTTGGAGGAACGCTAGCACAACATCACAAGGTTGTAGGTTTTTCTATATTTTCCATTATTAATATGAAATTGGCCTATTCCGTTAATTGTATCTTGTTCAGATCATTGCATGAATGTTTGTCTTTTCTTATATTCCGCATAGATAGATTTACTATTATCTAATGATATATAGTAGCATAAGAGAGTTGTCTCATCTCTTGTAGGAGGTGCTTCCACATCATGAGATTGGAGATCAAATATAATAGTTGGAGCAATGAGGACAACCTACAGGAAATAGGTAAGCCATCTCTCTCTCTCTCTCTCTCTCTCTCTCTCTCTCTCGATTACATGCATGAAAACATAGAATAGGTTAAAAAGGGGGAAGTTAGTGTCCATTTTCTTTCCTTTTGTCATGGATCGAAGGAAACCCAATTCAAGGGGGATTTCACTTGTCCGCAAGGGGATTTCACCAAAAAATAAAAATGGTGACTCCACTGGGGAAGAAATTTGATGTTTTCCCCGGTTTTTATCTCTCTTGAATTTTGTTGCTTGCCTGACATTTCTGGTTATTTGCTTGTTATTTGAACTATTCCTTTCCCCTCATATTTATTGGAAGTGTACAAAGTCAATAGCCTGATATTTGTTGAATTTGGGAAACATTTTATGATTTTTTAATCACTTTCAGGCTTCAACACTCCCCTGTAGTGTCCCGTGGAGCATTGAAAATCCTAATAAACACTCTTTGTCAATGTGTTGGGAGGCATTGAACTTTGTTAAATGCCATCTATTCCCTATTTCAGGAGTGTTTATTCCCTTCCTCGGTCAATTTTAAGCCTATTTTGCCTTTTCTTTCTCAGATTCTTACCTCAAAGCTTTGCTTCAGAATCTTTTATGATTGGTTATGACTTTGTTTGATTAAAATAATTTTGTTTGTCATTGTTTTTTGCCTCTTTTGAATTATTATATTTTATCATATTGTGAAAGGTTCGTAGTTTTCTAAGGTTAACTTTGTTGGAGTTGCTTCACACACACATAAGATTTATTTTTCCTAAGTTTTTTCCTTGTTTATTAGTCATAATTAGTCATTATCCAGTCTCCTATATTTTAGGGGAGAATATTCTCTTTCCGTTGACACTTCAGTTTGACTAGTTGAGTTGAGTTTAGATGATGCATTGGTTTTGTCACCATGCAACATTGGGATCATCACCAGCTAGTGCACACTTTCCTTGGGATCATCACCAGACAGGCACATTACTCTTGATTCCCTGATTTAACTCCTCACTAATATTTGTTCAGTCAGTTAACTGAAGACTAGTTGACTAGTTAACTCAACTAGGTGGCAGTTCACTCCAGTAACTGCCTGAGAGACTAGACTAGGTGGCAGTTCACTCCCATAATTGTTGGTGTGTTTCTAGATAACTATAGACCACCACTATGGCACATTKGTTCTCCTCCATTTCACACCCATTGATTTATACAAAGTATATCATGTGTAAATTAATCATTATTCACAACGGTTAATGAGAATTCTTTCATTCTTTCTCTCCTTATTCTTCTTTCTCAAAATATCTCTGAAAATATGTGTATCMTTGTTTAGCTAGATATATTATATGCAGGTTCAACACATTTACATGGTATCATAGCCGATGGAATACTAAGAAAAAGCTGCACCAAAATGTTTTGCAGGTACAAAAGATTGAAGACGACGGAAAGATGGATTTCCAAAAAGAATTCATTCTTACACCTTACAACTATTTTTCATGGAAGGAGAAAATAGCCATACATCTATGAACTAGAGGGTTATATAGGTTAACCTTGAATACATATACAAAACCAACATCAGCCATAGAAAAATCCAAGTACTTAAATCGCATGGATGAGGCACTCGAAACAATTTGCAGTCTTATTTCTCCCGATCTCCTTTTTCATATATCTTCCTATAAGACTCCCAATGAATCCTAGACCACCTTGGAAGGGATATTTTCAAAATAGGATGAGATGAGCGGACACGTGATGTAGGTGGAGCTGCTCACATTGGATCCAAAATTCTTCGAGAATATCCAATATTTCTTTACAAAATTCAAGGATTTACTGTCGCAACTCAAAGCTTGTGGGGTTGATAAATCGAAGGAGGACAAACAAATTGTTCTCACCATTATATCCAAGATTGGTCCTAAATTATTTGTATTCATGTCTACATTTCATACTTTCAGATTCACCTCTGGATCCACCTAGAAGATGCCTTCTCTTGAGGACTTTATCAAATCCCTGACACAAGAGAAAGCCAAGCTCATCAACATGGGCACAATCAAAGTCCCAAGGGTGCATGCACTCACTGTGCATGATGGCAACCACAAATATCAGAAATATAAAGATAAAGATAAAAGGAAATCTCATACACATCTGAAGAAGGAAGGGTACACAAAACCCTTCACCGATGCCTCCGGATCCAAAGGAGAAAATGGAAGAAAAGGGGAGAAATGCACATATTGTCATAAAGGATTCCATTCGGAATCCGCATGCATGCAAAACAAAATAGATATGATGTCTCAAATACTTCAGAAAAACAACCTTGGAGATCGCATCCCAGAGGGTTCCAGGAAGAAGAAGTCAGAAGATATGAATCCGAAGAAAGGCAATTCTAGCCATGCCTTGATTTCCATCAACTCCTCTCACGATGCTTGGATCGTTGATTCAGGAGAATCACATCATATGGTTGCCTCAAAATAAATATATTCTTCTTTGGATGCATGCAAAGGTCATCCTATTCTGATTGGGGACAACTCTTCTATCGAAGTCACCGACAAAGGAAGGATTGAACTCACTAATGGAAGCTTCGAGAATGTGATGCACGTTCCCAAAATTTTCGTCAACCTTCTCTCCATGTATTAGATGGAGAATTNAAAGGCAATTCTAGCCATGCCTTGATTTCCATCAACTCCTCTCACGATGCTTGGATCGTTGATTCAGGAGAATCACATCATATGGTTGCCTCAAAATAAATATATTCTTCTTTGGATGCATGCAAAGGTCATCCTATTCTGATGGGGGACAACTCTTCTATCGAAGTCACCGACAAAGGAAGGATTGAACTCACTAATGGAAGCTTCGAGAATGTGATGCACGTTCCCAAAATTTTCGTCAACCTTCTCTCCATGTATTAGATGGAGAATTATGGCACTGGAAATAAATTCATATTCACACCAAATTCTGTGGACATATATGACGTGCAAACCAAATCCAGGGTTGCTACCGGTGAGGTAAATCATCAGTCTAGATTGTATACATTTTCTGAATTCATTGAAACTAATTCTTCTTTACTACTTACTCGTGTTGATGAAAGTAGTACGATATGGCACGAAAGTTTTGGACATTTCAATTTCAGATACATGAAACCACTTAGCAAGAACAGATTGGTTGATGGTCTACCAAACATCCATTTCTCCAAGGGAGTATGTGAGGGATGTGTTCTCGGAAAACAACCTCAAGATAAATTCGACAAAGGAAAGTCTCAGCGAGCTTCCACACCTTTAGATCTTATCCACAGTGACCTTATGGGTCCTTTTCCACATCCATCCATAAGAAAAGAGAGGTTTTTTCTCATTTTTGTTGATGATGTCTCACATTTTACTTGGATCTACTTTCTCAAGAAAAAATTCAAAGTATTTCAACACCTCAAAGATTTCAAAGCCTTGGTTGAGACACAGTCCAGAAAGAAGATCAAAGTCCTATGAACTGATAACAGGGGATAATTTGTAAATCATGAGATCCATAATCTTTACCATGAGGTAGGGATTCAGTTGCAACAAACAGTTCCCTATACTCCGTAGCAAAACGGAGTTGCTGGGCAGAAAAATAGATCTCTAAAAGAGATGGCATCTTGCATGTTGCATGCAAATTCACTACCATAGAGATTATGGGCCGAAGCACTTAATTTTGCAACATACATCCAAAACAGATCTCCCCATAGATATGTCAAGGATAAGACCCCCTACGAGGCTTGGAGTGTCCTCAAACTGGAAGTGACCCACTTTCGCATTTTTGATTCACGTGCATGGGCCCAGATTCCCTCTAAAAAAGAGGAAGGAACTTGATCCACAGAGCACTGAGTGAATTTTTGTTGGCTAGCCTGACGCTGTGAAGGGATATAGGCTTATTTATCTTTCCTCGGACCGACTCATCATTGAGAGAAGTGTCCAATTCGAGGAAAGTGTCTCGCATGTACCTCAACAGCTGCATGCAAACACCTTCATTCTTCCACCTGTCCGATTTGATGAGACTGCACATGTTGACTCATCTTCAGATGAGAGTTATGATTTAGAGGACTCAGGTGATTCATATTCAGAGTCAGTACAATCATATGTAGATTCAGAGTATACAAATGCAGTTATAGATCCAGAGAAGAGGCCCAAGTGGGAACAAACTACTCTTCAGGATGCAGGGGATCTCGCTAGTGATCCAGCCGATACCGGGAGGACTCGATCTTATTTCAAGGAGCCTCCTATTGCACTCACTTCCACTGAACTATTTCCTTCAGGCATATTTTCTTGGTTCAGTCTTCAGACCCGCAATCTTATGGTGATGCTATTGGAAATCCCTTTTGGGAATCCACCATTCAGGAGGAGTACAACTCCCTCCTCGAGAACCAAACTTGGGATCTAATTCCCCTTCCTTCTGGGAAGAAACTTGTCAAATGCAGATGGGTCTATAGGACCAAGAGTGCAGCATATGGAAAGATTAGCAGATACAAAGCTAGGCTTGTTTCCAAAGTCTTTCAATAGGTTCATGGTATTGACTATGATGAGACCTTCGCTCCAGTAGCGAGGATAGATTCCATATAATTGGCACTTTCCATTGTGGCAGACAAGGGATGGGAAGTCCATCAAATGGACGTGAAGAATGCATTTCTTCACGGTGATCTCTCTGAGGATATCTACATGGAGAATCCCCAGGGATTTATGCATGACTCATATTTGGTACGTCGATTGAAGAAGTCCCTTTATGTCCTCAAGAAGGCTTCGAGGGAATGGTATGCCAATATGGAATCCTACCTATTGTCACAAGACTTTGTACATTGTAAATTACACACGAATGTATACATGCTCAGGACGGTTGACTCACTTCTAGTTTTAGTTGTGTATGTTGATGATTTGTTGATCATTGGTTGCTCAACTTCAGTGATTGTTGCAGTCAAGAGGATTCTACATGACAGGTTTTTGATGACAGACATGGGTCCACTACACTTCTTCATTAGACGTGAGATCAGTCAGGATGCATCAGGCATCAAATTGTCTCAGGAAAAGTATGCATGAGATATCCTTGAGATATTTTACATGACAGACTACAAGTCTGCTCTCACTCCTTTCCTATAAGGATTCAAACTTGAGGATGGCAGGGAGACTCCACTAGTTGACAACACATTGTACAGAAAGCTAGTGGGGAGCTTGTTGTATCTCACACACTCTAGACCATACCTCTCATATGCAGTTGGTGCAGTTTCCAGGTTCATGCAGGAGCCGCATGAGCTACATTGGAAGGATGTAAGGTGTATCTTTTGATACGTATAGTGCACCATCACCTTTGGGATTCATTATGCAGTAGACTCTACATTATATCTCAGCAGTTTTATTGATTCTGACTGGGATAGCGATAACACTGATCGTAATTCCACATTTGGTTACTCACTCAGTCTTGGTTTTGGGCCTATCTGTTGGTCGAGCAAGAAGCAAGATGGAATTTCTCTATCTTCAGCCGAGGAAGAGTACAGAGGGGTAGTTAACATAACCATTCAAGCTATGTCGCTACAACATTTTCTCACTGAGTTGGGTATTCAGTTTCATCGACCGAGCTTCATCTAGTGTGACAACCAGAGCACTCCAAATTTATGCAGAGATCTAGTTCATAGGTAGTGGACGAATCACATTGAGATACACATGCACTACATCCGGGACTTAGTACACGAGGGGATCATCAACCTACAGTTATGTCCTTCAGCAGAACAGACAACACACATTTTCACCAAGACCTTCATTGAGCAGAAGTTTCATTCTCTGTGAAGTTGTCTTGGAGTGAAGGACACAGTTTCCTAGCGACTGTAGTACTTATTTTTACATACATTGTACCTTGAGGGGGGTTTTTTCCCATGAGTTTTTTCCTCTTTCCTCACTTTATTTCAATGTATCTTTTGTATTTGGGTACCTAACATGGCCTCATTGTCGGGACCCATTCTTTATTTTCACCATAGTGATGTTTAGGGGGGGTGTTGGATTTACTTCACACACACCTAGTATTTATTTTTCCTAAGGTTTTTCCTTGTTTATTAGTCATAATTAGTCATTATCTAGTCTCCTATATTTTAGGGGAGAATATTCCACCTGGAGAATATTCTCTTTCAGTTGACACTTCGGTTTGACTAGTTGAGTTGAGTTTAGATGTTGCATTGGTTTTGTCATCATGCAACATTGGGATCATCACCAGCTAATGTGCACTTTCCTTGGGATCATCACTAGACTGGTGCATTACTCTTGATTCCTTGAGTTAAATCCTCACCACTCTCTGTTCAATCAGTTAACTGAAGACTAGTTGACTAGTTAACTCAACTAGGTGGTAGTTCACTACCATAACTACTTGAGAGACTAGATTAGGTGGAAATTCACTCCCGTAGCTACTGGTGTGTGTCTAGCTAACTCTAGAACACCACTATGGTGCATTTTTTCTCCTCCAGTGCACACTCATTGAGTTATACAAAGTATATCATGTGTAAATTATTCATTATTCACAATGGTTAATGAGAATTCTTTCATTATTTCTCTCCTTCTTCTTCTTTCTCAAAATCTCTCTGCAAATGTGTGTATCATTGTTTAGCTAGATCTGTTTTGTGCAGGTTCAACACATTTACAAACTTAATCCTTTGGAACATTATTTATTATCGTCAATTTGATCTTTTTTATTTGCAAGCTTCCAAACTTTTGTCATTTCCATTCCAAGAATTTCCAAGTGTTTCACTTGTTGATTTTGGAGTGCTTCTCATTAATATAGAGAATTGTATAGGTTGCATCAAGCCTTGTTGTTGAGATTTTTTTTTGTGAATCCTAAACTTTTTGGCATTGTTGCAAATTTTCATTAACTATTCATCTTTGTTTTTGAGGTTTTCAAAAAAGTGATTTCTCTTCTCTTTTTACATATTTGGGATCTTGTTTGAACTTGTGTTGGAAGCATTCTTGCATTTGCATTTTCTTAATTATTGTTAACATTTTCAGCGTAAATTTTGTTTGGATATTTTTTTCTTAGTGTTCCTTTGTATTAGCATTGAATTATTTCATATTAATTGAAAGTAATGAAGARAAAAGGCCTTGAATTTGATTTGATTTCATTSCATTTAGAATCAAATAAAAAGAAAAATCTTACATTCTAATTTTTGGGTGGTATATGTTTGAGTTTTCACTTTAGGGAATTTCATTGGGAATATGCATTTGGGAAAGAAAAAGACTCTCCTCTCTACCATAGCTAGCATTCATCGAAAGAGAAATATTTTCATTTCATTTTCATTTTGCATGGTTATAAGAGTCGATTCATAAAACCATATAGTCCACTTCCATTTTCCCTTTTGAGTAACAAACAACCATAAAAGTAAAAAGAGCATAATTTAAAATCGACTAGACTTATTATTTATTAGAAAAACATCACAAGTCTAGGTTGTAGGGCCTTGGTTGTAGGGTGGAGAGTAGATTCTCCAAGGCCACTGAAATAAACTAGGAACACTAATCAACTAAAATACATTAGTAGCATGAAGTGTTTGTTGGTAAAGCTCCTCTAACACATGATTCAAGTGGTAGGGAAGTTGAGAAGAGTGCTTGAGTCGGTCCCCAACACTCTCTCTTGGTGGGGTTATGTGAGTCAATGGGGAAATATTAGTAGTGGAAAATCCTTGAGGTGACACCACTATCTGAGTTTCTTTGGGTCTAAGAAATTTGTATTACATTCCCTTCCTATTCATAGAATCCCTATCCCATGACTATTCCTCCCAACCACCAAGCGCGAAGTGGTAGCCCTAGTTTATTTTCCTAGGTTACCTTCCTAGGTGACTGTAGTTGTGGTACTGTCAGTGCCTGAGATAGATGTATAGCACACAATTTTGGATCCTTAGGAGGGTACTTAGTTTTGTCCAGTACTTGCACCTCTGGAATTCCATTACGAAGTAGTTGTGGGTAACTATCTCTCGTTTCTTCATTGACAGCCTCATCTCTCGTCTTCAAAAGATCCTTACTTCCTTTCACCTTATCATAAGGGAGTTGTTCACTTGATCTTATCTTATAGGGACTTTGGTAGTGTGTTCTCTTTGATTTAGCATACCCTAGGTTGTTTATGTGTCTATGGAAATAGTTCCACATCCTTCCAATCAAGGAACCCCTTTACATGGGGATCCTCGTCCTTTTCCTGCTTTTGGAAATATTGGTCTTCCTTACATTTCTACATTGAGTCTTCCTGGATTCACTATAGGGTTACCGGTATGGTTTATTTCCACTCTAGTGATCTTGAATGCTATTGGTGCCTCAAATCCAATCCCACCACCTCAAGAACATCAACCTCATTTTGATCCTTTTCCTTCTTTACCTGTTGGGTATTCCTACCTTTCTTCATCCATTCCTAGTGAAAGAAGTGATGCTAGTAACCATCCAGATAAGAAGGAGAATAAAAGAAAGAAGAAGGAGAAGAAAAATAAGGAATGGGGAAATAAACTAGCCACTGTTAATCATGTTGGGAGTGTTGATAATGTTGATAAGCCTACAAACATAGGTCACAAATCCAATTTCCCTTGCAATATTTGTAAGGGTGATCATCATCTTAACCATTGACTTGGTATTCTGAAGGTTTTAGAAGTGTGGTCTCAAGGTTCCCAACAACCTGTGTCATCAACCTCTACAGGTCATGCTAGTGATTGTCCATAGACCAATGATAATAAGGTTGGGGGTAAAAAATGCAAATTCAAGTTTCCTTGTAACTTTTTCAAGGGAAGTCATCTTAATTACCATTTATCTCATATAGAGGAGGCTTCACAATTGTTGGAAGACAATGTCATTTCCCCAAAAAAACCTCCAGTTGCTTCCCGAGAGTCCTCCCCTACCCAACCTCTAGTTGATGAAGTGGTCAATACGATTTGATCTTCGGTTGATCCCACTCTTGTCTTGGAGTGTAAATTGAATACCACTGATGTTTTATTTGTTCATTTAGACTATTCTAGACTAGGGGACATTCCATTTGTTTCAACAAAACCCCCTCCAAGTACTGAGATCATTTCCTTTGATTGGAATAATCTAGCAGAACCTCATCTT
>SNQJ01S0027549.1:0-22486 GCA_010110895.2 Picea sitchensis | reverse complement strand
TACATTTATTATATCTAACTACCATAGTGGGCCTTATTTAATAATATAGTGGACCTAGTCCACCTTACATTGAATGACCTCCACTATTATCACTATGGACCCTCTGGGGCCCCCCACTACCTCTCTAGCTACCTTACATCTTCCTTCGAGTATCCCTTTCCAGATAATTGTGAAATTTGTTGATAAGTACACATATCACACTATCATATATTAAGGGGTCTTTGTTAGTATTTTATCCTCAACTGTTTGGAAAGATTTAGGTTCTCTTGAGCTTGTGCCAACCACTAATAATATACTGGCTTTTAATAGAATACCTAGTGAACCTTTAGAGATCCTTCCTCATCTACCCATCACCTTAGGAGGGAAAACTATTTGTATTGATGTCATGGTGTTCCAAGTCCTCTTGGATTTTAATTTTCTCTTTGGAAGGGACTATATCTATGCTATGAAATTTGTAGTGTCCACACTCTTTCAAGTGATGCAATTTCCCCATGATGGGAGTATAGTGACCATCGATCAACTTTCATTTGTTAGTCTTGATCATTGTATGATTGTTGACCATCTGACTTCTCTGAATGTTCCTTACATTCAAGTGGTTTATCCCCCACCACAAGTTAATTATGTAGCATTATCTCCCATGCCTTCAATTGCTAATGAGAAGGAGCCTCTTGATGTATGCTCATCTTATTTGTGTTGATGTTTTGGTAGCAGCGGGAGGTATTCCCTCCTGGACAACTTTTCTTAGAGAAGAAGAAGATTCCAAAATTCAAAGGAAGACCATTGAATAGTTAAATAACACCTGAGAAGAGAAGTCGGCCCATAAGAAAATAATAGAGAAGAAATATACTTTCCAAGAAGAGAAGTCGGCCCACAAGAAAATAATAAAGTAGAAATATAATTTCCAGGAAGAGAAGTCGGCCCATGTAAATAATAAAGTAAATATGAAGACCCAAAATAAGAATTTGGCCCCAGATAGGTACCCAGATTAGTATAAATACAGGGTTGGATCATTTCATTTGTAAAATTAGATAGTTCTCCTATAGTTATGGAAGTTTAGTTATTTCTGGGTTATGGTTCTCTTGAAGATTGTGCCCCACTTGGGGAAGGATATCCTTGGTGGATCTTGGTGGTCTTTATTATGTTCTACTTATGGAAGAGTTGCGCTAAGGTTGTGTGGCACTTCCCAGTTACTTTGTGCCAGTTGTCAGTAGCAGTTGCAGTTGAAGTGGTAGTTGTAGTTGAAGTTGTAGTAGCAATTGCAGTTGCAGTAGCAGTTACAGTTGTAGTTATAGTTGTAATTGCAGTTACCAGTTACTAGTTTTGTGGTGCACTATCTTTCTCTAGTGATTTACCTATATTGTGTCAGTTATGTGCTGACTAAATTGTCTACCCTCACTATGGTTTGACAAGAAGACAAGATAAGTATTTTTTATCAGAGTTTCTTCATTGTTAGTTTTCTCTTGTGACTAGAACTCATTCATGGTTGTATTGTAATATTAGAAAGATTCTCTCTAAGAAAAGTTGGGTGATTTTCCCCCGAGTTTAGGGTTTTCCCAGGATAAATATTTGTTTCTTCTTGTGCTTTTTTATCTACTACTTATATATTTCAGTATATGGTTGTTGAATGTTAAAAGAAGATAAAAAAATGCTATGGTAAATCTAATGTTAACAAAACTAATGAAAATCTAACATGGTTTCAGAGCAGGTTTCCTTCATAACAGTCTAACCACTGAAAGGAAGATCGTGATATTTACCACATTGTTGAAATTTGTCATTGCATTGTTTTATTTTGTCAATCTCATTGAGCTCTTATTATAAAGTCGATTGGGACAAATTTTAGCATAGACCAACTCACCTTTCCCTAGAACACCTACTACATCTTTCATATTGACTTTTTGTCAAAGTTGAATTTTTAGGGTCTTACGCTTGTTGACATTTTCCTGGGCATTGAACCTTCTAATAAGATTTCTAACTTTTTCTTGTTGATGTAATGTATCATATTAGAAGACAAAGTTGGATGGTGCACTCATATATTAAATGAGGGAGTTTGCAGGAGATGTACATTTGGCAAGAGGACATTTATCCAAGGATGATTTTAAGGATGGGAATTTATTTTTAAATGCAGAAACCTTGGCAAATCTTACTCATCCTTCATATGCCAACTATAAATGTTTGGCAATATTTTTGTAAAAAATATTCAAATTTATAAGGATTTTATATAGTTTGTATAAAGTTTTAGCGGTTTTTAAGGTAAAATTACTTTATCCTATAGAATTTGGGCGAATCATTTTTAGAATGGTGAATCTTTAYTTGGGAAAAACTATGAAAATTATTCCATGAGCGAAATTTAGCCCCTAAAATCATCCTTGAATTTATCCAAGCAATGGCAGTAAATCTAAATGGATCTGAGATCTAGTGCACTCAGAGGAAGCCCAAGAGTTGGAGGCAGCAGTCACGATGTCTCTTATAGTATATGACAACTCAAATGGGACAACAACAACTAGACTCTAGGTTTTCATATCAAGTTTGATATTTTATTACCGCAACTTAAGGAAGTGTTGTAACTAGAAGAACAATCTTTAGAAGAATATTAATGCTAAGTACTATTTCTATCAAATGTTTTGTAACAATTGAATATTGTTGGTACAATGATCATTATACTCATTGTTAATTATTAATAATGCACTTATTTACAAGATGAATTGATCTCCTCTAGGAGATGTTCTTGGTTGTTGACCTTGTCCCAGGAATGTTATTTTGTAAATTCCATGGACGTTACCATGGAGATGTTCTTGTTCTTGTTTCTTGTTCTGAGCCGGTTACTATGGAGGAATGATTGGTCACAACAATGGAATATTGTTGAATAGTGTTGTTCTTATTTCTTGTTATTGTATTATTTTTTGTCTCTTGTCCTAGGAAGGTCACAGGTGATAGCTCTGAGAAGGAGCTACTATGATGATTGTTCTCATTCTTATTTTTATTATTATTCTTATCATAAGAATGTTGTTCTTGTCTACTGTTTTTCCTTGTTGTTTCTCTTTTTCCGGGTAGGTCACAGGTCACAGGTGATAGATATGAGAGGGATATATAATGACAATTGTAGGAGACAATAAATTAGATGGTCTCTAGCTGAGATATGGAATAGGATATCCATACATAGAGTTGTGTACATGACCATACACATCCATGTAACGAAGGAGAAGAGGATGAAGTCAGAACCTTCTGGAAGGAAGGGTACTTTTGAGAGATGCAAAGTATCTCATATGGATATTGATTATGAGGAGTAGAAGGCTCCAAAGGATGACCATACATATCCCTATAGTTCAGTTGATAACTCTTCAGATCATCAAGAAGAGTTGATAGAGTTAGAAGGGCCTATCCAGAAACATTGTAGTGAATAGGAAGAGACCAACATGGTCCCTTGATACTTTGTAGGATGCAAAGAGCATGCAATTATATGGCATTGATGATCCATATCATGAGTAGGAGAATATGGCTCCACTAGCGGTGAGGTGGGTGGCCCCACCAAGTACCATCTCAGAAGGAGCCAGAGTTTAGAAGGAGTCATCCGTCAGGATCCAATAGGGAGGAGCAAACTCCTAGTAAAATTCATATGAGATCAAACTTTAGAGGAAGTTAGAAAATGTAGAGGGAGAAGACAAATCTAAGATTATATAGACTCAGAGGGAGTCAAGTACCAGAGGGATCATGAAGACATAAAGTGAGGTTGATATTAGAAAGATTTAGTCGAATCAGAGGGAGTGGACCATGAGAAGAACTTTTCTCAAGTCACCTGGTACACTTCCACCAAGACCATTACTTGATATAAAGTAGTAATGATGGAGTCTACTCCAAAATAACATATCCTAGAAATATCAGAATGAGACAGTAGAGCCATAGATACATGTAGATCTACACAGAGAAATTACAGTTACCAAGAAGAGACCAACATGGATTTGGAACACTTTGTAGGAAGTTGAAGGGCATGCAGCTCCTAGAGGCTCTTTTAGAGAGAGCGAGAGACCACACAAGTTTTCCAACTATGTGGCACTAATGAGTAAAATCATTGATTCATAATCTTCCACTTTTGAGGAATTTTTTAAGAAGAAAGTGTGGAAGGATTCCATGTTGGAAGGATACCAGTCCATCATGAAGAATGATGTGTGGGAAGTGGTTCTAAGACCAGAAGGGAAGTCATTAGTGAATTCCAAGTGGATCTACAAGATCAAGAATGATGCAGATGGTAGCATAGAGAAGTACAAAGAAAGATTTGTGGCTAGAGGATTCTCCCAAAAAGAGGGATAATATTATGACAAGACACTTTATTTAGTAGCCAGAAGAAGTTTACATAGAGCATCCACAAGATACATGAGAAGGATTCTCATGTCTACAAATTGAAGAAATCTTTGTACATGTTTCAGCACACACCTAGGGCATGGTATGTCAGAACAAATAGTTATTTGGTGAGCTTGGGAATGGTTCCCCTTGATATTAGATGACATTTTTCTTATAGGGGATGAGAATATCACAGATGGGTGAAAGAGGGAACTCACTTCATAGTTCAAAGTGAAGGATCTAAGTTTGATGGGATTAGAGGTGTGGTGGAGACCAGATGAAATTTTCCTTAAGGAAAATATGCAGTTGATATCATATAGAGATTCAATATGATGGAATGAAATTCCATAGCCACACCTATGGTTACGAATATGAAGCTCTTGATTGATTCATATTCAAAWTTTTTTGATCCCATGATGTACAAACAATTGATCGAATCCTTGATGTACTTGGTTAATACCAATCCAGATATATGCTTTGCAGTGAACACATTGAGCTAGTAGATGGTTGACCCTAAACATGTACATCGGATAGTAGAAAATAATGTGTTGAGGTACCTACATGGTATGGTTGGATAAGGACTCAGATATGTCTCAGATAGTGTAATAAAGATGCAATGTTATACAAACTCTAGTTGGGTGGAGAGTGCAGTGGACGGGAAAAGCACATCAAGATTTTACTTCAGTTTGGGATCAGGTGTGATCTCATGTTTAAGAAGAAAACAAACATAAGTGGCACTTATTATAGTAGAGGAAGAGTATATTGCAGCCAGTGTTGCAATTCGTGAAGTAGTGTGGCTTCGGAAGTTGTTTGCGGGGTCATTTGATCTAGAGTTGGAGCCAACTTTGATATACTATGATAATCAAAGTTGTGTGAATCTTTCAGAGAATCCATTCTTTCATGAAAATTCAAAGAATATAGAGATAAAATACCATTACATTAGAGACTTGGTGCAGAAAGGAGCAGTGGATCTCCGGTACATATCCACAAATGAGCAGATAGTGAACATTCTCATCAAGCCTCTATCTAGAGTGAAGTATGACCACTTCAGAGACAATCTTGGCAAGATGAAAAATGTCCACCCTCTTAGAGAGGGATGTTTATTTTTTCTTCTCCAATGAGCTCCCCTTTGGTGAAGGGTTTCCCAAATCATTCATGTGAAATGACTTAGGGAGTAATGTGTAGCCTGGTACAAGTCGTGCCTACGCCATGTGAGGTGGATAGGTGTGAATGGGACTTGTATCATGGTCTCGAGATCATGGCATGGACTTAGGGATATGGTAGTAGTCTTTCCCAATGGATGGGTGTTAATGGGACTACTAGGAGAGGAGAAACATCATAGCATAGTCATAGATACTGTGGTAGTAGTTTTGTACTACTGGATGACATGGTAGTAGCCTTGGGGATACTAGTTGATTGCAACATAGTCGTGAGACTATGGCATTATTTTTGTACTACTTGATGGGATAGTAGTAGACTTGGGGCTACTAGTTGATTGTAACATAGTCATGAGACTATGGCATTAGTTTTGTACTATTGGATGGCATGGTAGTATCCTTGGGGCTACTAGTTGATTGCAGCATAGTCGTGTGACTATGGAGGTAATTTTGTACTACTGGATGGCATGGTAGTATATTTGGGCTACTAGATGATTTCAACATAGTCGTAAGACTATTGTGGTATTATTGGGACTACTAGAAGAAAACCTCCCTAATAAAAGGGAGTGTTGATGTTGTGGTAGTAGAGGGAGGTATTCTCTCCTGGAAAAATTCTCTTAGAGAAGAAGAAGATTCCATAATTCAAAGGAAGAACATTGAATAGTTGGACAAAACCCTAAAGTGAAGTCATCCCACGGGAAAATAATAAATAAGAAATATACTTTCCAGGAAGAGAAGTCTGCCCACGAGAAAATAATAAAGTGGAAATATAATTTCAAGGAAAGGAAGTCAGCCCACAGAAATAATAAATTAAATATGAAGACCCGGAATAAGAATTCAACCCCAAATAGGCACCCAGATTAGTATAAATACAAGGTTGTATCATTTCATTTGTATATTCAGATAGTTCTCCATATGTAGTACTTACTCGGCAGCTAGCAATTGTGGTTGTGGCAGTTTCTCTATTTATGGGTTTTGGTTCTCTTAGAGAATGTGCCCCACTTGGGGAAGGATATTTTTGGTGGATCTTGGTGGTATCTATTTTTTGCTACCTATAGAAGAGTTTCGCTAAGGTTGTGTGGTGTTTCCCAGTTGTTAGTAGAAGTTGCAGTTGCAGTTGCAGTCGCAGTTACAACTGCAGTTGCAGTTACTAGTTTTGTCATGTGATATCTTTCTCTAATGATGCTCGTATATTGCGCCATTTATGTGGTGAGCCATTTTTCTACCCTTGATAGGTTTTGAAAAGAATAAGAGATAAGTATTTGTTATTAGCGTTTCTTCATTGTTTTTTTTCTTATGTGAATAGAGCTTGTTCATGGTTTTATTTTAATATAAGAAAGATTCTCTCGAAGAAAAGTTGGTCAGGTTTTTCCCCAAGTTTGGGGTTTTCCCAGGATAAATCTTTGTGTCTTATTGTTCTTGTTTATCTTTTTCTTATATATTTCAGTATATGGTTATTGAATTTTAAAAGAAGATAAAAAAATTCTATGATAAATCTAATGTTAATAAAACTAATGAAAATCTAATACTTTGGATTTAGATCCGACAATTGACATGGTAACTCCTTCACTAGGGACTTTGGATAAAGTTCTCCCCCCTGTTGATCCAAATGATTTTCTTTACTTGTATTCCTTCTAGATCATTGCTCTTTCATCTGATGAAGACCTCTTGGAAGCCATGGTCACGGTCCATGAGAATAGTTTGTTTTCTATGTCAAGATCATTAAAAAATGAAACAGATGAGAATAGTTCATTTTTTGTATCAAGCTCATTAAAAAATGAAACAAATGAGGATAGTTCACTTTCTATGTCAATCTTGTTAAAAAATGAAACAGATTATTATGAGCATGGTTCATTTTCTGTGTCAAGTGCATTAAAAAATGAAACATATGAGCATAGTTTTCTTTCTGTGTCAAGCTCATTAAAAAATGAAACATAATATCATGAGCATAGTTCATTATCTATGTCAAGATAGTTAAAAAATTAAATAGATCCCCCTCCAATTGAGTCGAATCTTCCACTAAATCTAGTACTTGAACCTTCATTTCATCTTCCTATGTCAGTTGATCCTCTTTCTTCCTCCCTCTCTAGTGAACCTTTTTCTATTAGTATCCACAAGTATAATCAGGTGCAGAAGAAGAGTCGTTAGATGAAACAAAGACTTGGGGAATGTATCCATCCTATGGACATCATGCTGGAGTTAACTCGTCGGCCTCTACCAATCACGTTGGGGGAAAAGTACCAACCTATGGATATCACATTGGGAAGAAACCTGTTAATGGGTATAACCTCAAGCACAATTTTATTCTTTGTTTCAATCTCATTAAAAAATGAAACCAACCTCGAGCACATTTTATGTTCAATTTCAAGCTCACATAAAAATGAAACCAACCCCGAGTACAGTTTCTTTTCTGGTTCAAGCTCGCGTAAAAATGAATCGAACCTCGAGCACAATTTTATTCTCTATTTCAAGCTCTTTAAAAAATGAAACCAACCCCAAGAATAGTTTATATTTAGTTTCAAGCTCGTGTAAACATGAAACCAACCTCGAACATAATTTATGTTTAGTTTCAAGCTCGCGGAAAAATGAAACCAACCCCTAGCATAGTTTTTTTCTGGTTCAAGATCACGTAAAAATGAAACAAACCCTGAGCATAGTTTTATTCTCTGTTTCAATATCATTAAAAAATGAAACCAACCCTGATCATATTTTATGTTCAACTTCAACCTCGCATAAAAATGAAACCAACCTCTAGCACAATTTATTTTTTGGTTCAAGATCACGTAAAAATGAAACCAACCCTAAGCACAGTTTATGCTCAGTTTCAATATCGCGTAAAAATGAAACCAACCCCGAGAATAGTTCATTTTTTGTTTCAATCTCATGTATAAATGAAACTAACCAAGAGATCAACATTTTTTCTTTCTTGTTCTTGTAAATATATGAGAATTATTTACTGAGTATACTTTTATAATTTTTTCGGGCTCGTAATTTTATGAAAAATAACTCTTTGGAGTCTCCTTTAATATCTTTTTAGACTCCTTAAACATGAAAATATTGTTGAGTGATCTTGTTTCCTTTCACACTCGTTAAAAGGATTTGAAAGGGAATCTATTCGGTGTAATTTTAACCCATTACCCGATGGACTAATTATGAAAAAGGAATACTCTAGTCAACCTTAGCTATAATATTTCTCTCTTGTATTGTTTTATACTTTTTCAGGATTGGGGGACTAATTTTTGAAAAAGAACACCCTTGGAGTCTTATTTAATTCCTTTTGAAACTCTCTAAACATGAAAAGACCATCGAGTTTACCTTCTTTGGGTTCATAAACTTATACATTGAAGGACCCATATGGGTTATATAGGATCAAACCCCTCCTTCTTCAGGTTTGTTAAACATGTGATGAGGGAATCATCAAAGATGAGCTATATCAATCATATTTTATCCTCCTCAATCTCATTTAAAAATAAAGAGGTACCCGTTGTTCATGGTGGGGCAAAAATTTGAGGGAAGTGGGCCATTTTTTTGGAAAGCATTATAGTAGTTGTTTGTTGTTGCCCTTCAACATGGAACATGTTTGTGTATTGTCTTATAGTTGGGTAATATTCTTGTATCTGAGTCATACCAATCCTATGAATCGTTATACTCCTTCGGCCCACCCGAAGAGTGCCCCAGTTATCACCGCACTATGTTTTGGTCTATCTCTCATCAAGTCAATGGTTCCAAGTCATTTTTCATGCCTCACAATGTTTAAGGGAAGTTTTAGCCCAAATCAACCACTCTGCAGTACTACCAACCTTCATCCTTGTGTCAGTTGGTACTCATTTGATCCATCATTTGATATCACTTTCCCATGTTAGTTTCATGTTGATAATGGGGGATACATCATGGCCCTCCTTTGATGAGTCTATTCCTATCAAATTCAACACATTATCCAATAAGTATACTTAGAAACCAATCCATACCTTGGAACTTGCATAGGTTTCCTCACTTTTGATAGTAGTTTTACATCATTAGCCTCTGATCGAATGATTCCATGAATGTTCGACTTTAGTTCATTAGGTCACATCTGTTAGAACATACTAGGGTACCTTGGAAGTCATTTTCATCATTGGTTATTTCCCTCTCACTATTAACGATATACATCAATGATTGGTAATCAAGTGGTTTCTACCATGTTTGACATTAGGACATCTATTCACATGGTTAGAATCATACCATTTTGGGATTGGGATGAAGACCCTGGGAACCCTTTAGGTTCCTACTTCTGTCATGTGCCTTACCCAGGCTGGAATGGAGATTATTTGAGTATTTAGTGGATTCCAGTATAGTCAACCTACTAGAAATCCCGCTGATATATGTACTATCACATAGATCCACTTTGCATTTGTCTATGGCTACATGTTGATGAGTTTGAATGGCATGTCAAGTAGATGAGGGAGAATGTCCAATGGAAAGTCCCAAGCATACTTACTCTTTTTTGGTGTAGTGTTTCCCGAGAGTATATGGGACTCACTGCCACTCAAAATTAAAAGAATAAAAAGGGGAAAGACAACGAACTTCCCCCCAAATAGTTCTAAATAACACTAAGGCCAATATAACCAAAATCTAACTAATCTAATATAACTACTTATAACCTATCCCAAGAGAAAAACTAGAAGATGAGCACGGCTTAAAATGATATATTGAATAGCAGAAATAGTTCATGATAGCCAAGACATGTTAACACAATAATATGGGAGAAATCATCTCAAATAGTTGAAAAGGAAATCGGTAACATCACTCCTACACTCATAATAAATAGCAACAACATAATAATCATGAATACTAAGAACATAAATAGTTCATATCATCAATACCTAAAAATCTTAATCAACAAATACAAGTATAGAATAGTTCCATGAGTATTTGAAAACAGTTATGAATTCATAATTTGTTTTGCACTTTGTTACTCAGAAGTAATAGTACCATCCTTTGTTACAAATGGAAAAAGTATTATCTCTATGCTATGAGTTCTCTTTTATAAGACACGAGAAAGACTCTTCAATTATCATGATTATTCATTTCATTTTATTTCCATTTATTTTCTCACATTTCAAAAATGAACATGTGAGCGTTAAAAATAAAAAATTAACATACTCATGAGTCATTATTTTTGTCCTCATACATTTTACAAATGATATTCATTTAAAAACAATCATTTCCTCTATCCATTTACATTATATTTTGTTCCTAGACATTTTGTTGGTGTTTCTAGATTTTGCCTACTAAATTAGGATCCTTCTGGATTATTCTACTCTGACTCATCTTTCCAATGAGCTATTTCTAGCTCAATTTCGTTGTTTGTAGCTTGAGATATGACTTCTTGAAGTCTTCATAGCCAATTCTTCGATTAGATTCGGGTTATGTCTGTGTTTTGAATTTTTGGACCTTTTTTTCTCTCAATATGATAGAACTTGTTATCCCATCCTTTTCTTCTCTGCCACAAATTTATATAGAGCCCTCCTAGGCCTGATTTCATCGCTCGTAACTCTAGATACTATTCTTTGAAGTTGGTATGAGCAATTCCCCCCCCCCCAATCCATGGTATGTTTTTTTCCACATATTTTATGCCTTATGTCAATTTTTAGGAATTAATACCTATACCACTACTTTCCTCTACCCGACACCTTTCCAACGAGATATCACAAGCCTAATTTTGACACATGTAGCAAAAGTTATGGCCTTTTAAAAATCGTCACTCAGTAGTCATTGATTAAGTCCGTGGGATAATCTGGACCATTGTACCTTGATCATGCAATAGAAAAATTCCACCTGCAGAAGCAATCAACATTTAGCGACGAGGTGGCTTATACCCCTATGAATAGTTTGATTCGGCACCCAGGTGACATGAGACCCGTGGCTTGCAACATATTTTCCCTAATTTTCCATTTTTATTTATTTTGTTCTTTTTAAACAATAGGAGAATAATTAAAAATAAAACAAAATCAAAAAAATAAATTAAAATAAAAACAAAGAAAAGTATTTACATTATTTTACATTTATTTAAAATTATTAACAAAATTAACAAAAGACAATTACCCCCATTAACGAAGAATAAAAACTACCAAGGTTAAAACCAATAAAATAATAACAATTATCCTACCACACATTAGATTTGAACTCGCGACCTCTAAGGAAAAAACATATGTTTTTAACCGTTAGACCAATTCATGTTGCTTGTTTATTTATTTTACATGAAACCATTAATACAAAAACATTAAAAATTAAAAATTAAATAAAAATAAATATTAAATAACATATATATATATTAATCTATTTTTAAGGTCACCACCAAACCAGACACCAAATTGGTGTATAAGACCTCTTGTGCCCAACGATTTTACTGATAAAGTCTACAGAGATATACATACCCTACCCCTCTAGATTTAAACTTGTGATATATATATATAATAAATGAAATAAACAAAATAAATAAATAAAAAATTATAAAACAAAATAAAATAATAAAAAACAATAAATAAAAAAGAAATAAATAGAATAAAATAAACAATACAGTACGCCCCCAAATCAACAAGTCACTTCATCAAGATGGGTGTGGGTTAGTCGAAGTTACATAGTCTGAGTGGATGGAACTATGTGAGCTCATCCACTTGGATGACTATCATTCCCATAGTGGGCAAGGATATAATATATATATTTTATTATTATTTTAAATTTATTATATAAATATTTTTAAATTTTATTAGAGTCACATTTCAAATCTCTATAATATAGGAAATTCTTATTTATTTTTTTTGGAAATCCTTAGAAAATTAAAAAAAAATGAAAAATAAAAATAAAAAAAATTTAAAAAGTAAAAAATAAAAATAAATAAAAATAAATAAATAAAATTAAAAAAATAAAAGTAAAGAAAATAAAAAGTAAAAAATAAAAAGTAAAATGTAAAAAGTAAAATAAAAAGGTAAAAATTAAATTAAAAATAGAAATTTGATTTTGTTTTTCATTTTATTTTATTATTTATTTTTATTTATTTGACCGAAAATATGTACATGTTAATTACGTTAGTTTATTAAATATGTATAGTTAAATTAATAATTAAAAATACAATAAAAATACATTTAAATAAAATACATAAAATACAAATATTTACAAAATAACACAACAAAATAAAATTAAAATCAAAGTTAAAATAAATTAAAATCAAAGTCAAAATCAAAATCAAATAATATAAAATATATGTACATAATTAAAATAAGATATTTACAAAAATTAATAAAATAAAATAATTACAAATTAGGCAAATTTAGAGAAATTTAAATAAGATGAGGTTCCATGCCTTTAGGGTTCGGCTAGAAGCTCCAAGGTAATGTTAGTTGCCATATCTATCAGAAGAGAGATCTTGGTTGTTCGTCGGAGTGGGGTTGTCATTGGAAGATGACGATTAGAGGTCTTGAAAGAGGGAGTAAGGTTGGAAGGAGTGTCGACAATGTGAGATCATCGACAACAAAGTAGGACAGGTGGCGTCATCCTCATAGTATGGGATTGGAGCATCCAAGTGTTGTGGAACATCAAAGTTTTGATGATGATAAGGTATAGGACGTCATCTTAGGGGGAAGTGGTGTAGGATAGATAGAAGAACTAGGATAAATCTCAATGATGATGAGGATAGGTGGTAGGTGCCACATCGACACCATGTTGGGTGGCACAAGTGAGAGGGGGACCACGTGGGTGCCACGTGGCAATGGGGTGAGGAAAAGTTAGTGAAGGCTTGGAAAGTTTGGCAAACCATAACTTTTGATCCGGAACTCGAATTTAAGTATGGTTACAGTCGTTGGAAAGATATCGAATAGAAGAATCCAACTATGATGATTAGTTAGAGAAAATAATAGAATAAAATAGAGATAAATCTCAATAAATAAATGGAAGGATAAAAGGGGAAGAAGATCAAAGGATTCTCCCACATGCATCTCAAGGTTGGAGCAACCATGAAGAAAGGATATCATGCTAACATGTTCCAGCAACTATAGAAAGAGACAAAATTAGTTATTCAATTAAAAGGACATTCACCAATACATGAGAAACATAATATTTCCTGGAATTTAAGAAAACTTATGAACAAGTACTAAAAGTAAAGAAATGAGGAGAAGAGGTTTTTTGAATGAAATCATCCATGATCTAGATTAAATAACTATCATGACAGCTTCATGCACCTAATATTTAGCATATAGAAAGGATTAGTGACCTCATGATTCAAGTTAAGAGTTGTTCAATATGTGAGAGTATACATATGAAGATGTTAAGCACCACATGCTAGCATGAGTATGTAGACTTTGAATAAGTAACTCATAAAAGAGATTAATAATTAGTAGCAAACTAATTCAATACATCCACTAGATCATCGAACCATATAGTCACATAAGAGTCATGAAGACATCTGAAATCATAAAATCAAAAGAGTCAATCAGCCACTATCAAAGACAATCATTAATCAAGATAAAACCCCCAAAATCCCTTGAGGTAGGAAAATAAATTGCATTAGGCTCAAGCGGTAGAGGATTAGGCAATATGATTGAAATTTTAGTAGGGGGGCTCTTTCCTTTCTCTTTTAAAAGAAAAAGTAAAGGTGGCTTTTTGTGGCCACAAAAATGACAACACACTGGAAGAACCAGTTATCTTTGTTAATATAATTCTTGGGATCATACTTTAGATCTAAGTTTTACAGATAAGTTCAACAAACTACAAAAAAAATCCAACAATCATGGGTACCACAATGATGCCAAAATTCTAAAAGATATAACCCAATATTTCTAGTACTTGCAATCGAGCACACCCTTTTCAAAGAGCCAACTAATGAGATACGTTATTTTGTTGGTTGTACACTTCAAATTAGCCTTGGCTCAACCATGGGATTTCACTTTTGAAAAAATAAAATATCTACTTAAGTGTGTTCCTCATCTCTCTTTTCTTGGCATTGATTCGCTGCCAAGAAGCATCCATATCCTTGACGAAGTTTCCTCAGTACCATACAATAATATCCTTGCTACCAGTAGGAATCCATAGCCCTGACAGGTTTACTTGTACTTCCCACACTATTAATAGTTCTTTCATCTTCCTTTTTTATTTCATAAAATGCTCACCCTTTTAGATTTTAGCTATATATATGCATATGCACATAGGGTGTGAAGAAAGTGAGGTGATACGAGAGTTGCTTTGATTTGTAGAGTAGATGTTATGCAATTTAGTTTAACCCATAGGTCTCCCAAAAACCCTTATAGTATTTTCCTTCTTATTAATGTGAAGTGGATGGAGCTCAAAGAAAAGAGTGGATCGACACTTTCCTATACTTATGGGTTATCATGGTATGCTCAATAGACACATGTATTCCACCACAGATATCAGTCCATACCTACAACTGAGAACTTTATAAATGTTCATTCAGATAGAACAACCCATGCATCTTATGACTTGTAAGAAAAAACTGTAGTATGTGACCAAAATTGACCAACCCCTTCACCAAAATTTAAAGGGAAATCCTCAAGGAAGACTAAGAGTCAAATCAACTCAAGGAAATACCAATAGTCAAATCAAAAGATGGGAGGAATCTATATAAACAGAAAGCAAAACCGAAATCATAAGTGAAATTCATGAAAAATAAAATTAAACTAAATGAATCTAAAGATAAACTGTCAATCATCAAAAGAGAAAGAAAATTGGCTGAAAAAGATAAGAAGAGAAAACAACATCGAGTAATATATATGGTAGTAGCAACAAAAGAAGTGTTTTCAATGGACAGTTGACAGTAAGCCAAGGAAAATCAATAATGAAGAAAAGTTAGCCAATTAATATCAAGCCTGACAAAACGATTCCTAGAGTTTCTGACCTGAAATGAAAACCAACCAGATTACGAGAATTGATTATCTAATGGAAAATATTTGCAACACAATTCTCAAATACAATTGTCACACACTATTTTATTTTCATTTAGTGCGACAAAACAATTCCAGGAATCAAGCAACATGGATTAAAGTAGATTCCCAATCAAAACAGATTTTCGAAAACCAATTTCATGAAATATTCCATAAACCTATATGCTCTCAATATTTCTTGACATAAGCAATTCCTTTGCAATTTTCAAAATGCTGAATTCCAATAACAGAAATTTCATTTCTCACTAAAGTGTCATTTTATATTTTCCATAAAAGGTAATCATTAATACCAAAGATTCATTCTTATAATGAAAAGAGATATTACAACTATGGAGGTTATCAAAATAGTCATTAAAATGACTCCAAACAACGAGTATATCAGAAAAAAATATGAGAATGAGAATATATTTCTGATCAACAATTGAGTTGGTGACAATCTTGCTTTATCAAAAATGTTGCAAAGGAATTTGAGTGGTAAAGTTCATATCAATACTTCCCTATGTTGGCTTCATTTCAAGAGAAAAGATTCAGAGTTGTTGATTGCACAAGCCATTTCCCAACCTACATAACAAAAGAAAATGGTGTGATCATCTATTAGATAGTTTGGTAAGAAATCCTCATCTTGAATGACTGACTTATTGAAATGAAAATTAACTAAAAAGAAAAGAAAAGAAAAGACCGAAATTAACATGAATCCTAAGTAAATCATGATAATATAACACAAAATTGAACTAAGTTGGTTGTCATAAAACTTTGTGTAAAGGCCAATGTTTTCATCAAGTATTCATCTACTACTTATTTAGTCAACTATCACAACCTTCTTACATAGAGATGAGCATTGTGCACTTTCCCTTAGTATTCCCTTCAACAAAAGACTTAAGTGTCATGACTGTTGTGATATTTGGATCGTTGGACACAATGTCTTGTTCCTAAAATCAGAGTCAATCAAATTAAACTAATAGGACCATAAGACTGCAATTCCAGTTATATTCTAAAGATACCAAGAAATATTGGTTCCCAGGTGATTTTTTGAAGAAGCTACCAACAAAATATTTAAATGACCATGTTGTCTAGAATTGTCAAAAAATGCATCTAGATAGTGTGAATAAATGTCTCTTGTTGTTGTGTATGAGAGGAAACTTGGGTGGAGAGAGCCGCAAGATAACAAATGAAACATTTTTTTGAAAAACTAACTAAACTGAGCATAAGATATGTGCAACCACTTCCCAGAAATTAAAATTAAAGGTGTTGAATGAAAATAACTCAAATGAAAAGAAGTAAGCTAAGCTCACTATGAGAAACAAGTCTAAAGGGAAAATTCATGTTGGCTTAAAGTAATTGAAGAAAAGAGTGAATGTGAAAGAAATGATTTTGATAACTCCAAACCCAAGGAAACATAATCATTTTAGGATATCACAAGGATTTGGAGTGGCTTGAATTTCATATGGGAAGATTTTAGTCAATGAAACTTTCAATTTACTATGTGTGGGTCAACAAGCCTAAAACTCATAATAAATTTCATCAAGCAAAATCTTCCAGTTAGAGTCATATTCATATGATGATTGGATATATTTGAGTGTTTATTTTCATCCCAAGATGACCTAAAAGTATCTTCATTTTAAGATATTCCACATGTAAGATAAAAACATGCTTGGACAATATTTGATATGATGATCATGCATGAAACCGATGATCTGAAAATTACCCAACACATAGAAAAATTTGAGAATGAGATGAAGAAAATTTTCTTTGCATCAAAAATAAATTGAAAAACCCGATCAAGAGAAAATTAGTGTTCAAACCTTCCATCTCTCTCCACCTCTGCTGAGAATTCATTTTATGACCAACCAACAATAATGAAGAGAGAATGCAAACAAAAAACTAATTAAAAACTAGAAAGAAAAGCTAAACTATGTAAAGGAAAGACACTAGTCTATTCTAGCCTACTCATACTCTACACTACAATGGCTGAAAAAATGAACTATGTAAAGTCATAATGCCAATGTAGCCATCATTGTAATCCCAAGCCTGCAAACATGTGTTCAAGGAAAAATATTAGTGACAAAGCTTGGAATAAGAATCGACTAAAAGTAGGAAAACATAACTCATGATAAACTCTATCCACCATATTAAAAATGTCATTGTGATAATTCATGGGGAATTGATCCGAGTAAGATCTCGCCAACCATACTTCAATTCTATCATGAAATATTTAATTACTATCATAGAATTGATGGAGGGATTTCAATGGAAAGTAGCATACCAAATGAGAATCATACATAGAATTTGTGTGAAGTGTGCTTGGTGTGAGAATCTTCATGTTTATAAAGTTGTTCATTCTTTAAGACAAGACAAAAGAATGAGGACCTAAAATAACCATCAGTGCATACCAAAGTGCCCCATCATCTTGAAAAACCTTCCTAGACTCACACTTCAAGTAACCATCCACTTGAGATAGACTAGTGAGATCAAATGATATGCATGGGTTAGGACCAACCATGGTACGAGAGATATCTTCACAACAATGGTGAGATCCATCAATGTTAACAATATTCAACAAAGGGCTACTTGAACAAAAATATTCACTATTTATCAAAAATGAAGAAGAAAAAGAAGAAGACACCTTTTGGAAAACATTTTCTACATAATCCTCTTCATCCCATTTAAAAGGATGATAAGTCCTAGTTGTAATAAATTCATGGGAAGAGGCCTTATCCTCTCTATCTTCCATATGCACAGTATCACCATCAAGTACTTCAAAAGCGGTTATCCTTATTGAGTTTACTTGAATCAAATGGTGGGTGGTTTCCTGCAGAATCAAACCATTAAAAAGATCAAGATATGAATAGAAATAAGTGGAAGAATTGAGAGAATGAAAAGTTTCTCTATAACAAGAGGGATTTTCAGAAAGTGACTCCCTAAATGGTAGTTTCTACTCTTTAAGAACAACAACGACTAATTATGACTAGGTGGGATGCACACTAGGAATGGTTTCACAACCAACACGTTCTTCTTCAACATGGTTTTTCTCTTGTAGACACGAAGTGGGTTGTTGTGTTACAAGAAGTATGTCTTGTATGTTTATTTCTTCTCCTTGAGTGAAATGAGCAGCGTGGTTTTTTTCTCCTGCACAATATGAGAATCTGAAATATATTGCATAGCATACTCATGGTTAGAAGCGGACAACAAATCACAAGAATCCTCAAAACAAGAAGTCTCAATAAATAATCCATTAGCAATAGGAAAACGTTATTTCTCTATGTCAGTTATACAAGGAGAAATTGTAACACCAAACAACCCAAATCAAGAGGAACGAATCACAAATTATCCTTGGGTGAGGATAATTCATTTCATGAGTGTCCATATTTTCTTCATTGACAAAATGATCAACATTTAAAGTTTTCCCCATAGCTCCCTCTTCTATTGCTTGTGATGAAAAAGATGAGATAAGATAATGAGAACCTAACATTATGATCGGTGTGACCTGAAGTGTCTCATTATCAATAGGAGATCCCTCCTCTTAGTCAACTACATAATAATATGAACTTGAATTTATGCAAGAGGATTTGTTTTCGTCACAAGGAAAGAAAGGGGGAATGGAGTGGTGATAGGATACATATATCTCTTCCGAAAAAGAATTTTCTATCTAGTCTATAATAAATATATGGACCTATGGAGTTCAACTAAACCATTATCATATGCAATATTTTCATTTAAATCCAAATCAGCATATAAAAAGACATTAAAACATGATTTAGATTCTTTGTCCACTAGTTGGTCTATTTCATAAGCAAGAGAAACTAAACAGTAAATAAAATCATGGTTAGAGGGCCTATCATTCAAAGGAAACCTATAGAAAATATGATAATATATGATAATAAAATCTGCAAGATATTTATCTTCATTCTTCTTAAGATCTAAAATTTATGCATACAAATTATCATAATCATAGTTCTCAAAATCATGAAAAAAATCACGCATGAATTGTTCCCATGTGTGCATAGAGGCAGTCGACAAAGTCTCACACCAGCTCTTAAACGACCTGCAAAAGTGAGAGTGAACATCCTGCAAATGGTATTTCTATCAGTAATATTGTGAGAACAAAAAATTTCCATAAATGAAAAGCATGTTCAGATATCTAGAGATTTCACTCTCGCCATCAATTTTTTTTTTTTTAAGTAAGAAGTGAAAAATATATTAAAAACCTTCCAAAGGCAAAATAGAGATTCCAGTTACAGTGATAGTTTGGCTCTGCTGATGGGGCTGCCCCAACAGAGAGGAAACCAGCCCTATCAACAGCTCAGTCATCAAAAGATTTATAAATCCTGACTTGGAACTAAAGTCTGAAACTATATAATCCGCAACAAAGAATGACACGTATACTTAAAAGCTTGATACATGACCTAAACACTTGACACGTAACCTAGACAGGTGCCGTGGAGATCTTCGGGCCACGGTTCCTCTTCGATAATCGCTATTCCATCCCCCCATTGCTCTTCTCCCCTCGTTGTGTCATCGATGCTCTAACTGGTGTTCGCAGTGTCCTGCTTCTGAGGCCCGACCTCGATCTCGTTTTCAATTCTTTTCTCCACAAACACTTCGCTGGACTGCCTTCCTGCATCTTCGTCGTGGGTGGTTGCACCGGGTTCCATTTGCTCATCTGCTTGGACGCCCCCAATATCATCCATTGACTCAGGCTTGGAGGTCTCTCCTCCCGGGTCTGGAGGGACGGCTGCCTGCAGAGATGAAAGGAGCTGGAGGAAGAGCTCAATTTTCTCAGTGTTTGTCTCGAGACGGAACCTTAAGTATTCCACCCCCTGGCGGAGGTCAAAGACTAGACCATGGAGGATGGAAAGATTATATTTAAGTTGCTCACCATGAAGTGTGTCTGCAGGGGTGCAATTCTCATGGGGTTGGTCGCGCGAGGTTGAGGGGTGCTAGGTTGCAGAGGTACCAGGAGGAGCCATAGGAGGTGGGCCGGGTGGTTCGGTCATCGACAGCAAGTGAAGAACGCGCCAGGCCAAGCTGTGCGACTGAGGAACTAGTGCAAGGAGGTGGGTGGTCTCAGAGGGGGGTGCCATAGGCCGACGAGGTCTCCAGGGAGAGCCTCATCGTGGCCTCCCTCTCGACCGTATCTTGTGTCTCGGCATAGAATAACTATTGCAGCAGGCGAAAGTCCAGATGTGAAGGGTAGTTTCCGGGGGGTCTCCTGTGCTATCCCTCGTCAACCAAGGCCTCGGGCGGAAGAACACCTTCAGCCAACAATGAATACAGTGAGCCATAACTAGGAGCGGCGCCATACCAAATACGTCGGGAGGGAGGGGCGTTAATGCCCGCTCGTATGACATGAGGGGTATTAAATTTGCGGGAGGGTGGCGGGTGGGGGCACGAGCCCATCACGTGGCTCCGTGCCCCGCTGGCGACCTTCGCTCTCCTCCGAAAGCCACGTATCCACTGATAACACCCCATCCGGGGCTCTCACCATCAAATTTAAGTTGCAACAATAAATGTAAAATATTTATAGGAGGTTTGGGAGGTACAATACCATAATAAAACCTCCATAAAGGGATATGGGATGGAGCCATTACTAGATTAAAATAAAAATTAATACAAATGACTCCATAAGAACAACTTATCATCTGGCCCTCCTTCTAGTGCCATTTATGTTGATGATTTTGAATGGCATGTGAAGCATATGAGGGAGAACACCCGATGGAAGCTCCCAATCAAACCTACTCTCATTTAGTGTAGCATTTCCTATGAGTATATGGGCATCATTTCCACTCAAAATTAAAAGAATAAAAAAGGGAAGACATTGAACTTCCCACCAAAGAGTTCTAAATAATCATAAGGCTAATCTAAACAAAATCTAACTAATTTAATCTAACTACTTCTAACCTATCTCATGAACAAAAGTAGAATATGAGCACATATTAAAATGTTATCTTGAACAATGAAAATAGTTCAAGACAAACAAAACATGTTAACACAATAATATTGCAAAAATCATCTCAAATAGTTGAAAAGGAAAATTGTAACATCACCCCTACACTCATAAGAAATCACAACATAAAAATCTTGAATACTAAGAACAAAAATTGTTCATATCATCAATACCCGTAAAAATTGATCAACAAATAAAATTATAGAATAGTCCCACAAGTATTTGGAAACATTTATGACGTCATAACTTCTTTTGCTCTTTATAAATTAGAAGTAATAGTACGATGCCTTGTTACAAAGGGAAAAAATATTGTCTATATCCTATGAGTTCTCTTTTATAAGAGAGAGACTCTTCAATTCTCATGACTATTCATTTCATTTTCTTTTTGTTTATTTTCTCACATTTCTAAAATGAACATGTGACCATTACAAATAAAAAATGAACAGATTCATTGAGTCATTATTTTCATCCTCGGACAGTTTACAATTGATATTCGTTTAAAAACAATCATTGCCTCTGTCCATTTACGCTATCTTTTATTCCTAGACATTTTCTGGGAATTTTTTTCTTTTGCATGTTGATTAGGGTCCTTCTGTATTCTTTTCCTTTGTCGCATCTTTCCATTGAGCTATCACTGGCTGAATTTTGTTTCTTGTAGCTTGAGATATGACTTCTTGAAGTTTGCATAGCCAGTTCTTCAATCGGATTTGGGTTATGTCCGTGTTTTGAATTTTTGGACCTTTGTTTCTCTCAATCTACTAAAACTTGTTATCCCAAACTTTTCTTCTATTCTCTATATTTCCATTGAGCCCTCCTAGGCCTGATTTCGTCGCTTGTAGTTATCGATACAACTGTTGGAAATTGGTATGAGCAATTTTCTCGCCAAATCTGTGATCTCATATTTTCCACATTTGATGATGACTTATGTCAGTTTTTAGGCCTAGAGACATGTACCAATACATTCCTCTCCCTGACATATTTCCAAGGAGGTATCATGGGCTTCATTATGACAAATGTAGCAAAAGTTATGGCCTTTTAAAAATCATCACTAAACAACCATTGATCAAGCCTGTGGGTTAATCTGAACCATTGATCCTTGAGTGTGCAAAAGAAAAATT
>SNQJ01S0027548.1:0-61741 GCA_010110895.2 Picea sitchensis | reverse complement strand
AGATGTCTTTGGTACAACCTTGCAGAATTCAAAAGCCCTAGGAAGCTAGCATGTGGACATGTGGGTCCGTTACTATCCTCTAACTCCCTATGTGTGAGGTAATCTAGAAAAAGCATGAAACTATCCTAGATTGAACATGTGGGTATGTGTGGGCCCGTTACAAACCTTTAAACTCTCCTAGTGTTTTGATCTAAGAAAGCAAAATTTCAACCACTATTCTATCTTTGTAGCATGTGGGCATGTATGGGCCCGCTACAAGTTTAAAATGCGTTTGAAAAATGAAACTAAGAGGGGTCCCAAAAATGGTCGTTGTCCTCTCCTAAAGGTTTTAAAACTTTGTTAAGGGAGATGAGATTGTTTTCACAATCTTTTTCTGATTCTCAAGATCGCTTGAAGGCGCGAGAGAAGAGCTTACTCAAGGATTGTTACTTCAACTTCTTGTCCCAAATGTGAGTTAGATGTGATTAAGTATGATTGTCCAATTTAGATTATTAGTCAAAACAAGCCATCCACGTGGCTAAAAGCAAAGAAGGAAAAATGATTTTTATCCTCCTAAGTGCCTATGTGTGTTAGACTAACCCCTTTATATGGTGAGGGGACTAAGTGTGGTGCAGTGTTTAGAGCATGCATAACATCATTCTTAAGAAGGCAAAAGACCTTCCCCACATCCCAACAACTTACAATGAGAAATTTTAATCAAATGTGCAGCCCCTAGTGCAGACAGAGGCGCGCAGAGCGCGTGCGTGCGAGCGAAGTTGAGACAGAAAGCGCATGCGCGCAGAGAAAGGTTGTTATGAAAGCGCATGCACGCCCGATGCGCGTCTGTGGGGTGGAATACCCGCGCACCTGTGACAAACGACCGAGAAAGAAAATCCGGATGGATTTCTCCCAATTCTCTTGTGAATTGACTGGTTAGCAGGTCGACAGAGGCCGATTTGTGCACCTGCAAGTTAAACAAACTGAAAAGAAAGCAAAATAAACCCAAATGAGGGAGGAATTGATACCTTCTCCCCAGTACGGTCGCCAATCTGTTTGCACCCTTTTCGTCACCGTGGTGAGCAAATAAGAGGTGCTTACATGCCCAGTTGGGTCTTGCTGAACATGAGAGCTGTAGAGGAAAGAGTTAGAGAAAGAAAAACAAAACTATAAGCAGAAATTAAACTAATACAAACTAAAATCATGAGCATATGGATAAAGAAATAACAAACACAAAAAGACCAATATCACCAATGTTTTTGGGCTGATCTATTGATGAAATCAAAGCATGATGAAGAAAGGGGACTATGAGTCCCTTCTTCCTTCAAAGGAAGGCTCTTTGACCCTCACAAGCTTGCTCTCCTTACAACAAGAAAAATGAAAATGATGGTGAAAGAGATCCAAGCACATCCACTCAATGGAGAGGTGGATTGCTCAATGAAATGGTGCCAATGTGTTATTGTCAAGGAGTGAGTCCTTAAAACAATCTAGGCAGCATAACATTACATGAAATTCCTTGAGAAAATGAGGTTTCCTCATGGATTTTTATAGCATTGCATTGGGTGATTATGTAACTCCTTTGCTTAGTGTGAAAGAGGCTCTTTAGGGTTGTGGTCTTTGACCAACCTACCATCTTAGTTCATCTCAGATTTGAGGGTCAAATTGGCTTGGGAATCCATAAGTGGTTGGGAGGCCGACCAATTCAATGAAATCGTCGTTTAAGCGAGGGTGCACGGGTTTTCCAACAAGCGCGCGCCGATGGCGGCTTATCTTGGCGCATTGGCCCATTTATGTTCAGCTGTCTTGGCGTGCTCCTAACTTTTGTAAAGAGCTCTTCAATTTTTGCACTACTTTGTATAGTTTTAGACCCCTTTGGAATGCTGTGAAATTAATTGATTGCCATGAATGACTTCATTGTTGTTTGGCGATGTTGAGTTCACATTTGCCATGTCTTGGTGAAATTTGATTGATAACACTCTTAAAGAACTCTGCTATGAGCTTGAGAGGCTAGTTATTCTTCAAAAGATTGAAATCCTCCCTAGATCTACTCAAAGTAAAGCACAACCCGAAAGATCTGATTTAGAAAACTTAGCTAAAGTTGTTCAAAAACTGTCTACTCAAGTTATAGACTTAAAAATGATGATCGAAGAAGCTGCCGAGCAAAGGGCTTCTGAGCTCTCGTTACGACCTTTTCCCATAACCGACCCTAATCAATACAAGGGCCCTTAATCTAGAAGTCGCAATACACCCGTTCAAACAGACAGAAGCCCAAGATAACCCAGTGCCTCCTGAGATCCATGAGGAGGTAGTTGAACAGAAGACGGTGATTCAAGAAGAGGAGTCTTCTCAAATATTTTTGGACACTTCTCGGCGGATAGCATCTTTCAAGCTAACTGAGTTAATCCACCCTATAATACTAGGAGTAAAACAACAAACAAACCTTCCTTCAAGTATATCATGGTCAGTCCTCTTCCCAACCCTCCGCTCCCCCTTTGCTGCAAAATCTACATGTAAACACTGTTCATATTCTACTACGAATTTCTTATTCTTCCTTGCTTGCATGACTCACACTCTTCTCAAGGATGATAGTCATTCATCCGATCTCAAGCCTAACTATGGGATGTGACCACTCCACACCACCCTCTTACATGAGTTTAAATTATCGATTTCTCATACACTCAATCAACAAATAGAGTTATACACAAAGATAATAATTTCAAGAATGTGGGTTGCATTAATACCCATGAATATAATTCCCCAACTGGATCCCTCTCTCTTGTGGAATCATAACCCTCCATCGTTCTTCATCTCTTCTGTATCACTACTAGATATTTTACTTTTATTAATTATTTCAATGTTTATAATATGCAATTTGGCCTCCGACCACATTAAATCAGTACGAGCCTGATGGGACCACACATTGTACCTTTGCTCATACTTTTTTGCCATTATTATACCCTTCATCACTATATTTAGACTCATATTATCACTTCATCTGATCATTCCAAGTTATACAACTTCCTTTCTCATCACTATATGTTTGCTTGTTTTGCATAACTTGCTACATTACTTTTGAACCTAACCATTGATTAGAAGTGCGAGGAAGTGTCCATATTCATGAGAATAGTATTTGGAGACCGATGCTAAAACGGAAGCGCTTAAAGCCACCGGCGGTGATCTTTGAAACCACGGAATTTCGTCCAAGGATGCATATAGAAACGAAGCGATTACGGTTCATGGAATAACGAGCTGCGAGCACAATTGCTTTCGATTCGAGAGCGGTCTTTGAGACACGAGAGGAGGCCATGCGATCTTTGAAACACGAGTCGGCTGACCCTAGTAGTCAAACCACGGGACGCAAGTTGCGTACTAAAACAACATTAGCGGCTATGTGAAGAAGCCGTTACAATTTTATGCGGCAATGATTAGGTGACCCTTGTATTAGCATTTGGTTGCATAAGAATGGGACACCCTATCTTTGATTTAGAAAGAAGATCCGATTGTTATAGGATCGGAATCTGCTTACAATGATGATTGTATCGATGGGATTTCCCTTTAAATTCAAAGGAAATCACCATTCGAAGGAATCAATCTTTATGTACTAAGAACCTCGAGGCGGGGACGTGTTTACTTTCTCCAATTTGTATTATGGTATTTCTGTAGGATGAATAGAGAAATTTTGATAATTAGGTCTCTAAGTTTTCGTTCGGGGAATCTTGTGAGAAGGAAAAGGCCCACCTTCTTCTAAAGATTCATCCCTTAATTAGAAGTGTGATTGTTTAATTTCTGTTTATATTTTGTTTGGTACATCCAGTGCTTTGGCTCTTGTTTTATGGATTTTAACGTCTTTGAAACACTCTTGACTCTATCTTAGTTGTGAATGGAATTGTAGCAATTCTTTTTTACTCCGACAATCACATTGGCCAGTGATTCTCACGTTAGCGGAGAGAGTTTGATTAAAGATTCACCTTACGAGCCAGGAAGGGATTAAAATATCAGACCTACTGTAGAATTCATTCTTATTTCAATCATGTTAGACAAAGGGTCTGGATAAAAGGTTCACTCGGGCGAGGAAGGAATCTAACCATCTTGACTTCCAGGTAGATCTCTTTCCCTGCGGTTGTGTTAGGCGAGATGCAGTTAAAGTCCTGCTTCGGCCGAGGAAGGGATTGCAATACCACAGCAATGTACAGTAGAACTCCTTTTTATCCTACCAGGGAGTGTGTGCTAGCCCGGAGATTTGGTTAAAGTCCACCTTTCGGCCAGGAAGGAATGCAACACCTTGTCTCATGAACCCCTTTTACCCACAAGTGTGCTAGCGAGAGACTTGGTTAAGTGTCCCTGCTTTAGACCCGAGGAAGGTGCAACACTGCAATGTACAGCAGATTCCCTTTCACCTCTGCAAATGTGTTACGTCAGTGGATTAAAGGTCCCTACTCGGAAAGGAAGGAACCAAAACATCCTACTCAGCTGTCTATTTTTCTGTGTTAATCAGAACTAGGTTAGAGATCCTGCTTAGAAAGAATCAACTCCTTGTTCTCTATAGACCTTCAATCCACCTGAAATTATTGCTTCTAAAAAGCGAGTAAGGCCCAAGGCTCCTGCTTAGGTAGAAAGGAACTAAGTGCTTTTGTTCTCTGTTAGATAGAGGGTATTGTTTTCTGCATTATTGCTTTCATGAAGAGTGTTAGTCTTGAGTCTGTTTGAGAGTAAGGGTCACATTCTCTGATTACAAGATAGTTGTTCTTACCCATTGCAATGTTATTTTTAAAATGTAATCCAGGAAACTTAATTTGAATTATAAAGAATTGCAATAGGAGATCTCTTTCCTGTGATACAATTAAAAACTTCAGTTCATTTCAGCAAGAAATCATTCTATCTAAACTTCTTGCACTACAACACTAAGTGCTTTTTGGAATTGAGCATACATAGCTGCGCACTATGTATGCTCAGCTATCTTTGAAACAAAAGACTCCACTGGGTTGATAATTTATGTATCCTCCCTTGGTTGTTTAAAATTAATTAAAAGCAATTATAGTGACCAACATTTGAAGCGCCCGTTGGGAGAGACCGCTATAGATTTCAGAAGCATTTGTGTTTTAGTAAAGAATGCATAGAAAACCCCCAAAACCCAAAGACACTAACTAGATTGGCAAAGGGAAAAGGAAAAGGAGGAAGAAAGACCTTCATTGACATTACATCCAAAAGTCACGATCTGGCATGCTGACCAAATCTTCAAAGAATCCCCGACCCTTCATTTTCGACCATTTTTTGGAGCGACGGGGAAAGAAGTTTGGAGTCGAGGAGGCAGGTTCAAAAGCAGGAAGGGAGATATTGAGGGCCGAGCAAGTCACGTGTGAGAAGAAAATATGGATGAGTTTAATGAGCGAGTGCATCATGAGCCGAATGAATCTGAGAAGGAGAGGTAAATGAAGAAAGAAAATTCTTTTTCTACATTAGGATTTCCTATTGGTGATTTCCCTTTAGGAGCATCTTTATGAAAATATTCCCACTCTGACATTGCCAAATTTCTATAGGCTATCATCAGGAGGATCAGTGAATTTATGTTCGAAAGTTTGATATCTTATTAGAAGCTATACAGTTACACTTCTAATGCTCGAAATTAAAGCTATTTCCATCAACATTAAAAGGAAATGCATTAAGGTGGTTTATGAGCCTTGGAGAACATGTAATCATCATGGGATAAATGAGGCAGAAATTTCTGAACAAATACAGGACTACTACTTGAAGAACAAGAGAAAGAAGGAGGAGTTATTCAAAATGATGAGAAGAAGATGAGAATCTAGAAGACTTTGTAGAGAGCTTCAATACAATCTGCAAAGAATCCAGTCATCCCAAGCGTGAAGTAAGGACATCCTCAAAACTATTTTATTAAAGGAGTAAGGGATGACTCTCCGGATATGTTGAACATGCTTGGATATATCCCATTTTCCAAGGAACCGTATGATGTATTTGTCAACTTGTGCAAAAGATGTTCAGAGGAGCTGCAAGAAACAGATCAAATAGCAGGGGACACTACATTCTCTAGAATACAAAATCAACCAATGGAGGAGCAACAAAATTTGAGATAGGCAATTTACTTGAAGACTTCAGGACTGATGATGAAGAGCTCTTTTGCTTCGAGATGGATACCACAGTCGAGAAAACAAGCAGAAGTTGAAGCAACCTTGTCTATCTTTTTGTCCTCAATGCAGAGATAAGCACCAAAGAGAATGTCCATTGGACGGAAAACTATCTGCACTATTTGTGACCAAGACCATGATACCCAGAACTGCCCATCCTTACCAGGTATCAAAGCGACGTACAGCAACCCGGATGAGAGCTGAGAAAGGCTGTCTATATGATGACTCCAAAGGAGACAATGGCAACCACGAGGGACAGGTATGAACTCTAACATGCCATTTAATCGTTGGAATAATTATTACGCTTATAATCAAACAAGTTACCCCCCTTCAATCAGATGCATCATGTAGACAGCTTCAGCTCCCTCATCCGTTGGAATAATTATAATCAAACGAGTTACCCCCCCATACAGCAAAATAACCCACCCTTTGTTGAAGTCCCTCCTCACGGACCCCATGGCCTCCACAACAACCATGACTATCAAAATCGGTGGAATCAAAGAGTGGAGGACAACAAGCCCTCTTTAAAAACCAATTGCCTCAACTCCACAACCACTCTCCTTGCGGTGAGGTACTCCTCCAATTAACCAAGCAATAAGACCCGAACTACAGCCTAACTGGCAAATAATAATAAAGAGTTGTCAAGTAAAATTTGATATTCTATAATCAGCCCACACTTTCCCTCCTCTTTGCACAATGCAATGATATACATTTTTGATCTGGGAGAGTAGTGGAGCCACCATAGCTGACGTTACCTCTCGTGACAAAGAGGAAACACAAGAGCACGATGTACCTGAAAGGTACAATCATCCTCCAACAATGCTTCTTGAAGCGGCACCATTTCTTGAGCGTTTAGCTTTGACCAAAACGCCTGAACTACCGACCTTTAATCTCTTAGGGGAACAACATAATTTATATGTTAAAATCACCCTCTTACAAGCACTCCATGATGTACCCATCTATGCCAGGGACAATAGAGAGATACGTATCAAAAAAGCCGTGGGAAAACCAAGGATCCCCTTACAGTCCAGCCATGGGGGATTTGTCTGCATTAATGTCAGGAAAGACTCCCCAGTCAAATATGGTGATCTCGGCCACCCCTCATGCTTGTACAAGTTGGCGAAACAATAATCCCTCTCGTGTCTGTGGTGAATGGCTGACCATAAATATCATGACTTTAGAAACCCTACAATTGTTACGATTACAAGACAAAGTCAGAGAGCCCGACTGCTATCTTAGAGTTGGCTGGTCGATCCACAATTAGACGAGAAGGTGTCATTGAAGATCTCAACACCTCTGTGGAAAGATGTAGGATTACCGGTCGTTCCGCGGTGTTGCGACCAAAAACAAGCGGGGGGCCACCCTCTAGTGCAAGGAACCTTGGTTAGCCCTGTTGATGCTTTTATCGGTTGTCGTCCGGGGTCCATGACAATTCGATGGTTATATGAAACAAAGAAGTGACCCACTCTATCCTCATGCACCCACACTTTACAATAATGATAACCACGTGATTAAACTTTGAGGATCGGCCTACTCAACCTCTTCGACTATCGGACAAACTCTAAGCTGCAGAAAGACTCCAGCGAGGATGAAATTATAAATAATTTTATTTGTGAACCGTCCTATGTTACACCAGAAATTCACAAACAATTAACAGCAGTAATGGAGTCCGATAGCGGAAAATCTACGATTTAGCGGGCCCGCATCAAGCGCCCTAAAACCATCTTCTCGAAGCATCCCAATTGAAATCAGACCTGGAAAAACACTAAATATAAAACCTCATTTGACAAGCCGAGATCTTTGAAACCACGGCCGGTTAACAAGATGCCGGGATATTGAAAGCATTCATGGGGGATTACACCCGACATGAAAGAATCTAAGCCGAATTGTGCACCCACGAATATATATTAAGGAATGTCGACCAATCTGTCAACCCGGTCGAATGAACTGAAACCTAAGAGAAATCTGAAGGAAGAACTTCAAAATTACTTAATGCGGGGTTTATTTACCCTATATATAAGACAATGAATGGGTGTCTCCATTAGTAATAGTTCCTAAAAAGAGCGGAAAATGGAGAGTATGTGTACATTACAGAGCACAAACAAGCCACTGAAGATACTTACTTGCCATTCATTGATCAAGTTTTAGATAGTACTAATTGAGGGTATTCTCTTTCTTAGATGGTTTTAGTTGGTACAACCAAATTAAGGTACTCAAGATCAAGATAAAACCCTTCACCCATTGTAGGGAACCAGCCTTCTGAGTCCTCCCATTTTGGACTATGCAATGCCGGTAACCTTTCAAAGAGTCTTAGGAATTTTCTCGACATGCTTAATGACTCTATGGAAATATTTATGGATGAGCTTTACCCTTATGGTGTTTCTTTTAGGAAGCGTTGGATAACCTTGAAGGTACTTAAAGATGTATACAAGCACAAATTTCCTTAAGAACAGAAAAATGCCATATGATTATGATGAAGGATAGTGTAGCCATTTCATCTCATCTCAAAGAGGTGGTGAACCCATCCAAAATGAAGTCATTAAGAATCTTCCTACTCCTAAGACCCAAGCAGAGGTAAGAAGCTTTTGGGACATCTTTGGATACTATAGAATATTTATCAAAAACTTTTCAAAATAGCCTCCCCCCTGTTTACTGATGAAAAAATCGTTAATTGGATTAATCAATGGCGGAAGAAGCATTTTAAGACACTAAAACATAAAAGGTGTCACCCTGGCTATTCTTAGATGACCTGATTGGACACTTCCTTTCACATATCCTCCGATGCTTGAATCTTGCTATAGGAGGAGGCTGTTTAGGACAAGAAAGAAGATCACCTCCCCTTATGCTATATATTTCATCGGTAAAAATATGTCCTAACTGAACTCCAATTATCACAGATCCACCGAGAGAAGGAATTTCTGACAGTTATTTATGCAATTAACAAATTTAGACATTACATTCTGTTATTCTAGCAGTAAATACTGATCCCTCAACTATCAAGTACTTAATGAATAAACCTATCACAAATGCTAGAGTCCGCGGATGACTACTATTATTGCAAGAAATTGATATCACAATTGTAGATAGAGCCGGGGAAAAATGTAGTTCTTGATTTCCTTTCTCGATTAACGATCAATGAAAGTGATAACCAGTGGATGATTCTTTCCCGCGATGAGTATTTATTTGCAGTTTACGCTCACTCACCTTAGTATCTGAGATATTGCTAACTATTTAGTTCGCGAGTTGCCATCCGCCTATCCCTCTAGAAGAGAAGTATTGTTCATCGAAGTGCTCAGTATAGTTGGATAGAGGGATACCTTTACTATCTGAGGGTGATCAAAGAGATCCGAAGGTGTGTTCGAAGAAGATGAGTGTATGATATATTGAAAGCTTTTCATGATGGCCCCAATGGAGGGCATTTTGGAACAAAGAACAACATACAAAATTCACAAAATTAGGGTACTATTGGCCTTCAATCTTCAAAGATGCAAAGAAATATGTCAGGCATGTGATAGGCATGAAGTAGAGTCAACCTAATCCTTAGAGATGAAATGCCATTAAACCCCGAGGTAGTACTTGAACCATTTGATAGATGGGCCTTAGATTTCATGGGACCCATCGGCCCCTCCATCCAATCAAAAGTTTTACATATTGGTGCATCTGAGACTATATGACCAAATGGGTGGAGGCCAAGGCCTCCACAGAGCAAAGCTGAAGAAGCGGTTATAAAATTCTTATTCACAGAAATATTCACCAGATTTGGAATGCCAAGAGGAGTTAATTCTGAGGATGGAGGGACCTCCTTTCTCTTCTCATGGGTTCAAAGAGCCTTGAAATATCATATTCGTGGCTACGCCTTACCACCTCAAGCTAATGAATGAGGTGGAAAGTACAAATAAAGTTATAGAAGCCATTCTCCACAAAAGCGATTGAAATGAAAGGATTGGTTTCAAAGGCTCCTTGAAGCATTATGGGCCCTCATGGAATACCCGGAGAAATACTACGGGATTTTCTCCTATGAATTGGTTTGCGGAAAAAGTGCTGTCTTTCCTATGGAATTTGGAATAAAAACCCTAAGGACTGCTACTGCAACCTTGATCCTAAGCCGTGCACAAGCGACCCGGGGTTACGTAGGCAATGAACTAGAAGAGAAAAGACTAGATGCCATTGACCAAACCAACGTAATTCCAGCATGCCAAAGATCACAATGGCATGACAAAACATCAAGACCAAGCAGTTCGAGAAAGGTGATTGGAGCCTTATTGTACGATTCCAGATTCAAAGAATTTCAGAGGAAGCTGCGCACAAGATGGTTAGGACCTTATAAGAGTGAACCGCAGTTTTCCCAATGGAACAGTCTGGCTCCTTACAATTGATGAATCCGAACTCCGTTACTTGTCAATGGTCATCGTCTTCTTCTGTACCAGAAACCTGTTTCTAAGGAAGATTTTAAGGCTACATGCATGGCAGACGATCATTTTCTTTTCATTAAGGGTTTTCTAACCCCAATAATGATTAATTCCTTTTAGATTTTCCTTAGTATTAGATTGGGTTAGATTAGATTTTTATATACTAATAATCCACATTAGAAATATCATTACGAGAATTGAGTCACGGGAGAGCCCAGGATTCTTCAAAGAAACAACGCTCGCGATCTTTTGCAACACCACGATTGCATCACTATTGGCTTTTCCGCGATCTTTTACCGGCGGTGCAACACTATTATTTTTTTACGATCTTTGAAACACTCTTGTTCAGCATTTTCTTTCCATCCCGAATACTCGACATTGTTCCCCATCATTCTTATTCGGAAACAACTCCGTTAGGCCCCACTTGTTTAGTTTTTCCCTTCCATTCTTGAAACCGACAACCTCCCCGTCTACCCTCAGATTCTTTGAAACAGATTGCAATAACCTTTAAAATCGATTTTCAGATCTTTGAAACACCAGCATTGACATTCTTCATTCTCCTCATTCCATACATTTTTCCATTATTTTCATTACGAAAACAATTCCGAGTCGGCAATTGTTTAGCCCTTCATTCTTTGAAACACCTTCATCGGCAACCCTTCATTTCTTTCACCCTCCATCATCGGCCGAAACAATTCCGTCCAACCATTGTTTCACCTCTTTCCGTTGATGAAACACCATTTGCCAAGCAACCCTTCATCATTCACCCACGATGCTGAAACACCACCATTATTGCCTTGATTTTCTTCCAATCACGAGAAACACGGAGTTATCGGCGGTTCTTCATAAAACAATTCTTGATCTCTCTCATTCTTTGAAACACCCATGCGTCCACCACCATCATCGAATTAAATAGCTCCTATGCTCCCAAAAGCGATAGTTGAGCAGTAGTGTTTGAATCAAGAGCAGCAAAACGACATCATCACAATATCAAATCACGGTTGTTTGAACAAACCGGATAGTGAGGCAAGGTACATGTAAAGTAATACAATTCAATTAAAGTACATGATTAATGATAAGATTTTCGGCTTTCAACAATTTAAAGACCCATCATCATTAATCCACTTATGGAAGGGCAGTACCCGTCAAATCAATAAAATCATCATACCCTCGTTCGGTAGCCATCATTTCCATTTCACTATCCTTGAGCATTTAACCATTACTCCTCCCTAAACCTTCGGAAAAACTTACCCTCCATCGGTGCTGATACACGAACTCTTGAAGCTGCATCTTATCAAACCAGTAACTATGGGGTACAGCTGAAAGTCACTTAAAGAACCCGCCACCAGAGCACTACTCGAACATTATCCGGCGACATATGAAATCTTAATGGCTCCATTGTGCAGAAGGCTCAAGGATACAATGAACCCGCGAATTGCCCGGTTTGCGAGAAATCTCCAAGAGGATCATTCGTTCGTCGTAGGTGTCCGAATCTCTGTGACTGAGCAAGATATAGCTGCAGTCTGAGGCCTCCCCATGGATGGCACTCGGCAGTTCAATGGAAACATCATTAGCGTGTCTGGTAGAATTTCTTTCGGGATGGAGAGAAATCAAACTAAAAGGAAGAAGGGTTCAACTTCGGCTCTTTACGCCACCCAGAGTGGTAGGAGGTCATCGATTTATCAAGCATTACGACTGCGAGGGTGATACCCGGGAATAGTGTATCGTGAATTCCTCTTGCTTTCATCTAAGACATCGGTAGGGTTGTGGCCCATACTTTTGCTAGAATTTGTCTAAGAACATGGAACACTACTGTAGAAGGGCAAGGATCCAAACCAATCACTCACCCACCACCGGTTGGTCCAACTACTCATCAAGAGGGGTTTTGAGCAGAATCTTACACCTATAAACCATGCCGGCCGGCTGGAGCAAATTTCCAAGGCAATGACCAAACCCACCGAGATTCTCCCATTGACCCCCTGTGAATTGTATCCGATAATCGGTCCCCTACTATGCGAGATCCTCGCGCTACCGCGCGAGTCCTCCACTTCCGCCCTTCATATCACCAATTGATGACTCACGAACTGAAAATATTCTGCCCTATAAATTGAGGAGAAACCCACGAAAGCGACCCGCAGTTGCATCAACTTTCCAGCCAGCGCAAAAGCGAGCGAAGTCAATGAGACCACCATGGATGACCACTACCCTAAACCCTCCACCAATTCGACTAAAACCCAGTAAACCGTTCATCCCCTCAACTCGGGACCCCTTGCCTATTCTAACCATGAAGTATTTTACCTTACAAAAATCGAGGCCCAAAGCGATGCGCCATCCGTCTCTCACAAAGGTAGGCTGAAACACAGAACCAATTACCCACTCGGTGGCTGAAACACAAAAGAACCGATACGCCGAGAACCACGAGGAAACAACCGCGGGTGAAACACAAGACTTCCGGTATTTGAGATCGAAATGGGATTACGAGTTGAGGGCAGCAGTTCATTTGTTTTCAATAAAGAAGGTGAAACACAATCAATTTATCCATCCGATGGCTGAAACACAAGAACCGACCCGCGATGTGGAATTGAATTACAAGAGTTGGAAACCAGGATCTTTGTAGTGGAACGAGCAAGGAACCACGACCACTAATTTTTGAAATTGAAGAAGTCGGGACACTACGAACGGCGCAACACAACATCCGATGCATTTGAAACACAAAGAGTCGACCACCAATTTTGGGAGGCAAGGAAAATGGAACAACGTTTAACGCAGCCTGACACGGTGGGGCACGGCAACCAGACACGGATATTCACATTGAAAATCAGGAAATAGAAGTTGAGGGTGCTGAGACAATACTCTCCCTACACCCGATTTGAAACCACCGAGGGCATCGGAGGCCATTCATGTAGCTTCTCCGCAAGAACCAGCTAAGGAGAGGATGATTGTAACACAAGAACCGGTCATCTCTAAATTCAAACCAATAATGGCCGATGTCTTGGGAGAAAATGAGTTTTAAAGTCTCAACTAGAAGGTATCAGCAAGAAATTGACGGGGCAAGGGAGGCATATGAAAAGAATTAAGTCGGTACACCTTGTAACGAACAACAATCCTGGCAGAACTAACTACAGAAAGCATATGCAAGAATACATGTGCTTCCAATGCGCAAATATTTATTATCAGGGCGAGGGATATAAGATAGCTCAAGTTCAGTACCAGGAGGCGACCCCATTCCTTCTCCTTTTTGAAGCCAGAGCCTGTACGTAACACAAGGCAATGGGATCCATCCAAACTCAAAACTAAACTTTTCTTTGTAACACAAGAACCAACGGTATAGAATCTGGTGAACTGTGGCGTAACACAAGAACCGGCAGGCTTCTCCAGGATCAAGAGAGAAGCTCCCACTGTCGTCAATGAGGCCGTGCAAACATTGCCCATGGAGGAAGTCACACCTCGCAGTCAGGCACTCTCACTTTAGAGGAGCAGTCCACCCCAAACCACGCACGGTCCCACCACTACAAATCTCAAACCGGACTTCTCACGATGGGATGAATATGCGAGAAATACAAAGGTGGAAGAAGGGTATGCTTTGAAATACAAGCTCGGAAGTTGCAAGAACCGCGAGAAGGGGAATATCTGGAGGAATTGAATATGCAGAAATACAAAGGTGGAAGAAGGAGTATGCTGAAATACAAGCTCAGAAGTTGCAAGAACACAGGAATATCCGGAGGAATCATACTTTCTTAAATTGGGAAGCTTTGGACTGGACACGACAGGAAATTCGAGAAGCCAAGAAAAAGAACAGAGAATTAAAAGATAGAATTATCAAGATCTTTGACATGATGCAGAAACTATTTGCCACAAGGAAACCATCCTGTAACGATTCCCTATTTCTCATGGAAAGACTTATGTGGTTTCAAATTAGGTCTATTATAGAAGGAAAGCCCCATGAAGTCATTTCATCAATAGATTTTATTCAAACCTTTGAGGCTTCCTCCACCAAAGATCAGCACTTCCTTTGTGAAGCATATCTCCATAATGAGGCTATTCTAGAAAATAGGACACTAAACATAAATCCTCTTGTTGGAGATGTTCAACTCAGAGCATTCACTTCCTTTCTCCTCAATCAAATCACTTGGCAAGATGACTTTTCAACTGCCAAGAACAACGAAGATAATCGCAGCCTCTGGATCAGACCAGAACCTCAAAGGGACACTGAAATATAAATCCCTCTTGTTGGATGTTCAACTCAGAGTATTTACTTCCTTTCTCCTCAATCAACTCACTTGGCAAGATGACTTTTCAACTGCTAAGAATAACGAAGATAATCGCAGCCTCTGATCAACCAGAACCTCAAAGATTACATATTCATTGCACAGTATCATGCATTCTAAAGAAAAAGGCATGACTGAACATGTCCCACAGTTGCAATCAGCAGTAATTCAGGATTGCAACGCATTCAGCTTCTGCCATACAGATCCCCGCCCTCCAGGCCAATAACCTGGATTTGGCAGCAATCTACAGAACAAAGGCAACAGCATAATCCTTTTGTCCCTGACAACTTAGAAGCAGCACTCTAGGGTCTCCAGTTATATCCAGTGTATGAGATAATTGGGGCTGAAAATTGGATTGGGTACCACTTCCATTTTCCCCCTTCTCTGGCTGCCTATAGAAAATATCAAATTATCTACCAACGGCCTAAAAAGGCAGAAAAGGCAGTATTGAAAAGAATGCAGGTCCTGCGTCTAGAATGCGGGATAGACAGCATGGTTACTGCTTGAGTATTCTATATGATCAGAGTCGGTATCCAGACTCTGATTCAGAGTAAGTTGCCTGAGGACATGTAACACCTTGAGCTGGGGATGTTGGGACCACATATTGTAAATCTTTTGCTCATACTTTTGCCATTGTTATACCCTCTCTCTTAATCACCTGTATTTAGACTCATATTATCACTTCATCCTGATCATTCCCAAGGTATACAACGTCCCTTCTCATCACTATATGTTTAATCCGTTTTGTATAATAATTTTACATTACTTTTGAACCTAATCCATTGATTAGAAGTGCAGAAGTGTCCATATTTGCAGAATAGCATTTCAGACTGATGTTGAAACACAGAACTGCCCAAGCTGCTGTTGAGCTGATGCTAAACACGGAAGCTAAGCACATTAGTCCGAGGGAGACATGCCGAAACACGAAGCAGCTACACGATTCAATGTAGATGCCGAAACACAGAGCCAAGCTATACAGTCCGAGGATGCACATGCCGAAACATCGAAGCAGTTACACGGTTCATGCAGATGTTGAACACGGAGCTGGCACTCAGTTCAGAAGATGCTGAGACACAGAGGAGGCTGCCACGATGTTGAAACACGAGTCCTGACAGCCAGCAGTCAAGCTGACACAGGACATAACCAGGTACTAAAACAGCATTAGCAGCTGGTGTGAAGAGACTGTTACACCAGCTGTAACAGCAAGATTCGTCCAGCCCCTTGGCATACATTTGGTTACATAAGAATAGGACACTCTATGCTGATTTAGAAAGAAGATCCGATTCAGTGTAGGATCGAGATCTGCTCCTGTAATGAGTTAGAATGGGATGGGATTTCCTCCTTAAATTCAAGGGAAATCACCATCTGAAGGAATCAATCTTTTATGTACTAAGAACTCAGAGAGACGCGGGACGTGATTAACTCTCTCCAATTTGTAAATGTGTATTTCAACAGATGAATAGAAGACTGCTTTGATAATCTGTCTCTAAGTTTTCCCGTTCTGAGGGGGAATCTCAGAGAAGGTAGGGCACACATTCTTCACAAGATTCATCCCCTAGTTAGAAGTGTGATTGTTTAATTTGTTTATATTTTGTTTGACTGTCATTTGCTGAAACACTGTTTTATGGATTTGGTGTTGGTTGAAACACTACTGACTCTGCTTAGTTATTGGATTGGAATTGTAATTACTTACTAGCAATCTTGGTGTGGTGTGATTCCTGCTAAGTAGCAGTGAGGTTTTGATTAAGAAAGATTCCTGTACAGGACAGGAAAGGGATTAAAAAATATCAGGACCCTCTGTAGAATCTAATTCCTGCTTCAGTCGTGTTAGACCCTTTCAAGGTTTGATAAAAGGTCTTGCCTCAGACATGAAGGAATCTAGCTATCTTGACCTCAGTAGATCTCTCTTTCCCCTGCAGTTGTGTTGTTTCTACTAGATTTTGTTAAAAGTCCCTGCTCAGCCAGGAAGGGATTGTAACACCTTGTCTCTGTAGAACTCCTTTATCCCTGCAAGTGTGTTAGCCAGAGATTTGGTTAAAAAGTCCTTGCTCAGCCAGGAAGGGACAACAACACCTCCTGTAGAATCCTTTTACCTCTGTAAGTGTGTTAGCCAGAGACTTGCTTAATTGTCCCGCTCAGCCAGGAAGGGACTGCAACACCTTTGTCTCTTGTAGATTCCCTTTCACCTCTTGGGTAAGTGTGTTAGTCAGGGAGGGATTAAGGGTCCCACTCAGAAAAGGAAAGAACCAAACATCCTACTCACTGCCTATTTTTCCCGTGTTAATCAGAAACTGGGTTAAGGGTCCCTTCTTAATGGAAGGGGTTAGAAGGTCTTGTTCTCTGTAGTTTTCAATCTCACAAGTGTGCTAAAATGTATGCAGGCCTAAGGTTCCTCATGATGTGAAGGAACTAAGTGTTTGGTTCTCCGTTAGATAGAGCTTATTGTTTTCTCAAGATTATTGCTTTCAAGGAAAGAGTGCTAGTAACGAAGTCTCCGCTTGAGAGTGGTCCTGTTCTCTGATTACGAGGTAATTGTTCTCACCCATTGCAATATTATTTTAAATGTAATCCAGATTCTTAATTTGAACTATAAAGAATTGCAATAGGGAGATCTCTTTCCGCGGATACAATTCTAATCCTACCATTTCAAGTTAGATAGAATGATTTCTTTACTACAACACTAAGTGCTTTTGGAATTGAGCATATATAGTGCGCAGCTACCTTTGAAACAAAAGACTTCCCTGGGTTGATAATTTATGTTTCACTTGGTTGTTTGAAATTAATTAAGCAATTATAGTGACCAACAGTTGTATGGTGAGATAAAGTTTTCTTATGTGGTTAGTGATTAGAGAAACCATGTAAATCATCTCATATATGTCATTGATGAAGATATGGGCCATTGTATCCTATCTATAAATGAAGAGTACAATGAAACCCCAATTCTTGCAGATCCTCTCATAAGCCCTATGGAAGAAGTAGATGGTATATGGAAAATGTTTTTTGATGGTGCATACTCAAAAGAAGGGTTTGGGGCTGGCATAGTGCTCATATCCCCCACCAAAAATAAAATTTGTTTGTCTTACAAGCTTGAGTTTGAGGCCACAAATAAAGTGGTTGAATATCAATCCTTTATCTTAGGCCTAGAGGCAACCAGCAAGATGAAAATTACCAAGCTGGTGGTATTTAGAGATACAGAGCTAGTTGTGTAGCAGGTAAAAGTTTCCTATCAAACAAGGCATCCAAGAATGAGGGCATACAAAAATCGGATATGGATAAGATTGATAATTTTTATGTAGCTTTCAATATTTTTGTTGTTATGAGAGAGTTTAATCATCCATTTGATTCCTTAGCAGCAACTGCCAATACCTTTAAAGTACCATACACCCCTCAAATTAAATATGAGATCAAAATGAGATGCAAACCTTCCATTAATGATAGTATCAAATACTGACAAGTTTTTGAAGATGATTAGCATATCAAAAAATTCATGGAAGTGATAGATGAGTTTGAAAGTATTCATATTGATTCATATGATGAAGAAGGCACCAAAAAGGATATTGGGGAGGAGGCTGAAGAGATCCCTAAATCTAGCAATTACATGGCTAAGCATAAAGTATTGCATCTTAAGAATAACTTCATTCCCAAAGGACTGGTTCCTTTAGAGAAGTTTTTTGATAGAAATGATGTACCTATCCAACCATATGTCCTCCCCAAAGATAATAACCTTTAGGAATATAATATTGGGATTGAAAAAAGATCCTAAATATATTGAGTTGTCTAAAAATATTCCTACTGATCATAGGGAAAAATATTTGTAGTTGTTCAAAGAGTACATGGATGTATTTGCATGGATATATGAGGACCTGAAAACTTGTGATACCAGTATCATCCAACATCGAATACACCTCAAACCTGGTACTAATCCTTTCAAGCAGAAATTCAAGGAAATTAATCCTCTTCTTTTACCTACAATTGAGAAAGAGGTGAGAAAATTATTAGATTCCCAGATTATTATTCCCTTAAGGTACTCTGAATGGGTTGCTAATTTATTTATAGTGAGAAATGAGAGTGGGGAAACAAGGCTTTGTGTGGACTTCATAAATGTGAATAAATTCTCTCTAAAAGAGAACTACCCCCTACCCAAAATGGATCATATATTGTAGAAAGTAGTATGGGAAAACAAGATAATCATGATGGATGGATTTTTAGGATACAACCAAGTGGCCATGCACCTATATGAAAGAGAGAATACAACATTCACAACACCATGGGGAAATTTCATGTATGACAAAATGCCTTTTGTTCTAATAAATGTAGCATAAAATTTTCAGAGAGATATGGGCATTGATTTTGTGGGTGAGAGAGAAAAAATCACTTTCATATACCTTGATGACATGACTATTTTATCCAATACAAATGAATATCACATCAAGCATTTAAGGAAAACCTTTTTGAAGTGTAGGAAGTTTGGGATGTCCTTGAACCCCAAAACGTATTATTTTTCTATGGAAGAAGGAAAGTTTCTTGGCCATATAGTATCTAAAGAAAGGGTGAATATAGATCCGAAAAGGGTGGAGACAATCAAACAAATTTATCAACCTAGGAACAAGAAAGAAGTACAATATTTCCTAGGTAAAATAGTCTTTCTCAAAATAAATGGTGAAGCATATTACCAACATGTTGAAAAAGCACCATGAAGTCAAGTGGACAACTGAAGCCAAAGAATATTTCCAGCAGATCAAGGAAGCCTTGGGAGAGTCTCCAGTTTTGATCAGCCCGAATTATGACAAGGATTTCCTCATTTTATCTTTTGCATCAACACATATGATAGTTTCTATGTTTCTTTAGAAAAATGAAAAATAACAAGAGCATCTTGTAGCCTTTTTAAGCAAGGCCCTAAGAGATGTTGAGATAAAGTATAGTAGCATGGAAAATAAGGTGTATGCACTAGTCAAAGCATTAAAGGATTTCAAAGATTATATACTACGCTCCAATATATTGGCTTATGTACCTACCATCACTATAAATGACATTCTCACACAGCTTGATAGTGAGGGAAGAAGAGGTAAATGGTTTTCTAAGATTTAGGATCATGATGTGGAGATCAATCCCACAAAGCTAGTAAGAGGACAAGGACTAGCCAAACTGTAGGTTGAATCTAACTACAAATTTTTATACTTGAATGCACTATCAACAAACATCGTAGCAACAGATTTTGAAGAGAATGAAATGCAAGAACCATCCTTAGAGGTAAGGGCCAAATTTTCTCATTCTGATTGGCATAAAGAAATCATATTTTACTTGCAAAATTTCATCTTCTCACTAGCATGGGATAAATCCAAGGCTAGATCTATTTAGCTTAAGGCTGTAACGTATTTTATTTTGGGGAAAAATCTATTTTGGAATTTCCTAGGGGGAATCCTAGTAAATTTCCTCACTGAGGAAGAAACTGAGGGCATAATATTCAAGTTTCATAAGGGTGTGTGGGGGGTTCACCATTATTAGAGAGCCACTGCATACAAGATCCTTAGAAATGGGTATTATTGGCCCTCTTTATTTTTTGATGTAAATTTCTTAGTTCCCGCATGTGTAGAATGTCAAATGTTTGCAGAGAAGGAGAATTTGTTGCTCATCCCACTGATCAAAGTTGAGACACCTTTCCATCAATGGGGATTAGACTTCATTGGCAAGATTAATCCAAATTCAAGTGGACAAAACAAATGGATTTTGATAGCCACATATTATTTCACAAAATGGGTAGAGAACATACCTACAAGGGTAGCCATTGATACAATCATCATAAAATTCCTAGAGGAAAATATCTTGGCCATATTTGGGTGCCCAAGAAATATCATTGTTTATAATGTTCAGGCCTTCAAATCTTCCAAATTGGTTAAGTTCTGTCAAGACTATAACATAGAGTTGGGACACTCTACTACTTACTATCCATAGGGAAATGATTTGGATGAATCCTCCAATAAGAACCTTATCAATATTATCAAGAAAATGTTATCTGAAAACAAGAAGGAAAGGGATTCCCACTTGAAACATGTTATCTCAGAAGACAAAATTAACAGCAAGAGGGCCATTGGAACTTTCCATTTTCAACTGGTGTATGGGTTGGAAGCCATTTTTCCCATTCAACTCAACCTCCACATGATGAAATTATTGCAAGATGAGGAGATATAATTAGATGACATGCAAAGAAGAATTAATCAATTGATCGAAGTCCAACATGTAAGAGAACAAATTCAGATAAGGTCCCAAAATTGATCATCAAGAAAGAATAAAAGAATTTTTTTATAAAAGGACCAAAGAAATAAATTTCATGGAAGGGGATTTGGTCCTAAAATAGGATTCCCAAAGGGAATATAAATCGAAGCATGGAAAGTTTGATAATATTTGTATTGTGTTATCACTCTGTAATTTCCATAGGTTGTAGAAGAGTAGAAGAAATTAATAGAGGTAACTAACAAACCACTTTGGAAGCTAGGATATAGCCATGCCAACTTCAAAGAGGAATCTCTCTATCAGATTTAGATTTGTTTGAGTTTTAAATGTTGGGATAGTTATGACAATTCGAATTTTGATTCATTGTTTGAAACAATTGTCTGAAAGAATGCTTAATTTTCCATTGGGCTATGGGGTCTGTACTTAAATATGAGGATCAGATTCATATTTTTATAAGGTTTTCTTCACAGGGCAGGGTAGTAAAATTGTTGGATCTATTCAAATTAAATGAAATGAATAAGAGGGAAAAGAGGGGAAAGTCCACTAAGCAGAGGAGCAGTTAAGAATTCCTTCACTCAGTTTTAGATGAAAACATACAGATCATTAAAAAACCAGAGACAGAGTATATGAAATAAATTATGTTCTATTGACTTTATTTTAATGATTAGAATGGAAATACATGAAATGATTACAGAGAATAAGAAAACATTTGACAAAGAGCAAAAGACATCACCAACAATCTAACACAATAATCCTGTGCATAAGCCTTATTTATTACTGGTCGATCCTTTGAAAATTACACAATAGCTCATGGGTGCAAAAATCAACCCCCAATACTTTGAAGAGAGAAGTATTTATAAAAATATTTACATCAGATCCTGTCATAAATGACTAGGATATTATGGAGGCAATCTAACTAATTAGATCTCTAAGATACAAAATATAGGGATTTGTTGATTTGTTCAGATCCTTTGTGTTGATTTGGTGGAAGTGGTTTGTGACTCATCTTTTTGACTTTGGTTGGCTGCTCCATGCTGACTCGAATACCAAAATTTTCTCTACTCCAGTAAAGCGCATAGATCTTCCCATCTCTTTTTACTTGGGATAGAAATCTTGAGTAACTTCACGTATATCTCATCCATTTCAGTATACTTGGAAAAAGTAGGCTTAGTGATGAAGATATGTTTTATCTCATGACGAATACTAAGTTCCAACTGTAGTGTCTCTAGGAAATATTTACCAGTAATGCTTCCCTATATCCCTGCAAACTTGGAATTGTCCTTTGCCACTGCACTCATCTTCTATTTGTAATCAGACAGAGTGATCAGCTTGTCATTGATTACTAATAGTCTAAGAAGACCTTTCTTATGTAGTACTTCAAACTTACTAAAAAATCTATGCACACCTATGTCCATCACTTGGGCCTTTTCTTCTAGCTGCAACATCAATCCTTTCTTGGTCAGGACCTTCTTGATCTCAAGGATGGTATATGTTCTATCCTCAATTTCTAGTTCTTCTAACTCCTGCTTGTTTTTGGAGTTTAGAAATATGAAAAGTTCACTGGCCTCTGTGGGAATTTCTCCTAACTCTTCCCTTATGACCTCAATTTCTCCTCTAGCCTTCTGTACCAATTCATGCTATTAAAAACTAATATGTATGGATGGAGAGATTTCTGACATTGACTTGTTGATATCCACCCAAATCTTTTCCTTAGCTTGGGCTAAGGTCTTTGCCATGACAGTCTCTTTCTGTAGTTGCTATAGTTGTTGACTAAGCCTTTGGGACTTATGCATTTCTGCCTGGTGACTGGCTTGGAACATTGACTTCAGCTCCTACAGATTCTTTACCTCTTCTTGTCATTTCATGATCTCTTTACCTTGAATGGACATGTCCTCCATGGATTTTACAAGTTTCTCAGATGCATATGAAACTTGTACTGGGATTGCTGATGGAATATTTTTTGATGTGGATGCTTCTACTATTCTAATTCCTGTCAGAGGGACTGCCTATAGTGGGATCATGGCCATATGCAAATTTGTTTCCTTCTCCTTTATTAGTTTATCCATTTTTTCTTCCATTTATCTTATCCGTGCATTCTTTTTCATGATCAGCTTCAACATTTCTTCTTTGTGGCCTTCAGTCTCAGCCACTTATTTAGCTTGTGAATCTTCTGTTGCTGGAAGATTCAGCTATTTTATCAGAGATGTTATATTAGCGTTCTTCTTCTTCAATAACTCCTCTGCTACCTTTTCCTTTGTTGGGTCATATCCAATCTTCAACACCAATTCTTCTAGTGATTTGATCTTTTTGTCCTTGGCCAAACAAGATATTTTATCCTGCTTCAATTGGGACTGAATTTTGTTTAGGGACACCTGCAACTTTGAAGCAGTAATTGAGGTGTTGGTCAAGGTAGAGAATATCATATCTCCTTTATATCTATGCATTTCCATCTGGTCCACTGGATGGACATCCTTTACATCAAACTCAAAGGAAGTCTTCTTATATTTTGCAGATGTCTTAGGATGGGGAACTTGTTCTTGCAATAATGCCATTTGCATTCTTCCTCTCTCTGTGTCAAATATTGAAAGTAGCCTGTGTTGAGTAGTGGAGGTATGCTTCCATAACTGAGCATATGTGCTTTTGTTGAGGAGCTCATTTCTCTCTTTGATATGTTTGTACTTGTCAAAAATATTTTCCTCTATTTTCTCATGAGATGATTTAGTTGTTAGAGTAGTGTTTATTTGTCTTTGAGATGATGATGTGGACACTATGAACTGATTGTCTGAAAGGGCTGAAGAGTGTGGTCCATCCATGACTATGGTGGACTACATTTCTCCTTCCTTGAGCGAGTCTGGTGCATGACTGGTCTTGGCCATATTTCTGTAAACTTGGAAGTTCTCAGTCGATACCTCTGTTACTGAAGGAGAAACCTCATTTCTAGCTCTCTTCTTTGTTTCTTTTGAGGTTTGTTGGTATGTGAAGCAGTGACAGGGGCAGGTTGTTCCTCTAAATTCTAGCAATGTGTTTTCTTTCCATTTTGTCTGGTTCATATACTTCTCCACTTCTGGCTTTAGTGTGTGAGCATAAGGAGTGCTCCTCTGTTTGAATCTAAGCTCTGAGATGACACCAAATGGATCATAATTCCAAGTGTAACTTTGAGTAAACCTCATATGTTTCAAGAGGTTATATGCCTCTTCTCCTGCTGATCTTTTGTTGCAGATGAAAGGGCTAATTTGAGTCTTGATTTTGAGATGTTGTTTCTTCTTGACTGCAACAAAATGGATGTCATATGAATTCACCATGTGTCTTATGTATTCTAGTGAAAATATCCCCACAGGGAGGTATTTTGGCAATCTGTAAGGTGGAATATCACATCCATACACTCTTATCTCTGTGTGGTTTTGGTATAAATACCAATCCCCTATCTTGGCCAGATCAGAGAGGTGAAGGATTCTCTGAATTTCTTCATTGATCCTTGGCTCTGTGTTGTTGTTCAACATGCAAACAACTAGGTGATAGAATTGGTCTATGAAGCCCTTGAAGTTGTACTATGTAGAATTTTTCCTCACTAATGAGGTCCATGAGGTCACTGACTATGGGCTTCCTTCCTGGTTTAATTTTTGAAGTGCACAGGGAAACCTGTCTGACTGAAAAAACAAGAACATGTAAACCAGAACTAAGGAATATCTGAACATTCCTTCAGTAGGAAGCCTGAAAAGTTGATCTTGAATGTTGTCAGCCACAAACTGACTGAAATTAAATTTAATTGTGGCTCTTTCTTCTATGGAAAAAATGGATAAAAATCCTAGCATAGGCTCATCTACCCATTCATATTAGAAATATCCTAACAGGTAAGAAAGTGTGGAAATAATCTAGTTGGATTTGATATTGAAGATAGAGGATGAATAACGAGGATTTTTCTTGGGCAATTGGGCATCCTCTGGTAGAAAAATCTCAAAAATTTGGGCTCTTTGGGGGAAAGTGAGCTTTTGGTACAGGTCATTCAAGGATTCAATGGAAAATGGGATGGATTCATTGTTTCTAGGGATTTGTAGCATTTGATCAATGGATTAAGGGGTAATTGTGAACAAGGTTTCGCCAGAGGAGGAAACAATGGCCCTTTGGCAAGGCGAATAACAAGCTTGGAATTTGAGGGCAAATTTGGGGAAATGGTAAGTTTGGGGGAACATATATAGAGGTAAATTGGACTCCCAAAGTCCAATTTCATCACTATGCTCCAGGAAGACATCCTTTAGCCAGGCGTGCAATTCGAAGAAGACGAATTCACACCTTGGCTCTGTGATTTTGTAATCCTTATCCGCTAGAGGTATATGGTAAAGGTCAACAGGTGGAGGGAGGATCAGGTTCTCATATGTATCAACATATTTGGCCTTGGGGGGCATGATTAATCATATTTTAAGGTAAATCAATGGTGTAATTGGTATTACTTGGGTAAAATTCTCCTGTTGACGGTGAGCAGTTGGCTTCACAACTTGTTTTGGCGCAGTGTCCATAGTATATTCATCTTCAAATGGAGTTATAGGGTGATGATATGGAGTTTTACAGCATGATGGAGGTGTCTGTTATGGCACGGGGTAATGATGGGGTGATTAATGGTCACAGTGAGTGATTTGATTGGGTAACAGGTATGTAGGATAGGACATAAGGAAGGTGAGAGTAGGGTACGGTGGCGGAGTGAGGTGAGTGCTATTGGGTGGTGATTTAGTAGGATTCTAGAGGGGGGGTAGGTGGTAAGTGGATTTGAGAGTCGGGGGTCTGAAATGTTGTGAGAGCGCCACGTTAGATGGGATCGGCGTGGGGGAAACCACTTTTCTGGACCCCCCCTCCCACACCATTAAAGGAAAAATGGTCTGGGGGGTCTGAAAAGCGTTGAGGACCGTTGATCTATGAGGTTATGGATGACGCCGCTGACGATATGTGAGGGAATTACCCACTACGTGACAAAAGGTCTTTTCCATTAGTAACTTAGGATAAAAATATGCGTTGGGTAGCACTAGGATTAATGTTTACCCCTTTACACCATGGTCTTATTTTCCTAAGTCTACAATAATAAAATTTAATCAATCAAAGGGTATTTGACATCCCTTTTCAACTTTTATTGAAGAAAAATCACCAACCTATCTCCTAACCTAGTCATCTAACATATTAATCCAACTTAGACTGTTGGATTAATTATTACTCTAACCTAGCTAACTTGGCCAAGATTAAACAGTTTGACCAAGCTTATTCTCTAACCTATCAACATAAATTCAAAAAGTTTGATCATGATTATACAGTATGATTCAAAATAAATCTATTTTTGATGGGGTTTTATATTTTTCTCTTTTTTTTTTATTTTGTCTTTTATTCTTTTTTATACCCTCTTTTCATTTTTTCTATTTTTATCCTTTTCTTTTCTTTTCTTTTTCTTTTCTTTTTTCTTTTCTTTTTGTAAATTATTTGCAAAATAAAATATTATTTACAATGAAATATGACTAGAGGAAGAAATTTTCAATCACCAGGTGATACTATAAAATATAGGGTTATAATAGATTGGACCCTTCCAAGTTGTTGTAGTCCAAGATAACAAAACTTATGATTTAGCTCAGTTTGATGGAGATTTGTTTGGGGATCCTGTAAATGGGAGGTTCCTCAAGAACTTCTTGCGGTATTGATTACTGTAATTTTTTCTTACTCTATACATAAATAATTCCTTTTCATTTATGTTCATGAATTTTAATTTTACTTCATTGACCATTCATTACTTCAACAAGTAGGTAGATTTCTAATGTTGTAAGTTGTTGAGCATTTTCGTGTCACACATCAGATCATTTTCCAGGTCTGAAGGAGATGTATCTTTTTGGGCAAACTCCATGCCCAACCGCATTCCATCCAAACCTCTAGAAACAACCGCAAACCCACTTCTTCTAATGTTCAAAATGCTCTGTCTCCTACCCCTCCCACCGGCAAGACCTCTGAGGTAAATGCTGTCCAATCTACCCCCACCGGAAAAAACAAATCCAGAAAGGGAAAGGGTAAGAACAAGGAGGACAAAAATACTTCGCAAGCATAGAGAACCAAAACACCACCTGTTGAATATAGGGATAAGCACAAACCCCAATACCCTTGTCTTATTTGTGGTGATGATCACTACACGAAGGATTGTCCATGACAAGCCAAGGTTACTAAATTCCTTCAAGGAACCATGAAATTGCCCACTCTGGCTATCTTGTCACAACCCTTCCCTTCTCAACAACAGGCCCAATTGGTCATTCATGACCAACCATCCCCCTCCACTACACCCTATGTCTTAATGTGTATAGGTGATTCAAATAAAAATTACATAGCACTTACCACTCGAGCCAAAGATTATTCTTCCTCTAAAGAGAAGGTTGATGTTATACCTCCTTCATTGGTCCAACCATCTCCCACGACTCCACCTACCAACGGTCCTCTTCATCTCGAATGACCAAGCCTCAAAACAGTCCTTCGCCCTCCTCCAAAGGGCATCGTTCAAAAATCGACTTTCAATCCTCATGCCCGTGCTGCCCAGAACTACAACATTGTTGAAGATCTATCCCAAGCACCATCCGCGATGTCATCCCTCGAAGTCCTTCAAAGTTGTCCCATACAACGGAAGGCACTATTGAAAGCTATCAATGGAATCGACCCTATGGATACGAATTTAATAATTTTTTACTTGGAAGACCACATTCCGAGGTTACCCCCTCAACTTGCATCCCAAATACAAGTGATTATCTCCAACAAAAATTTGTTTAGAACTGTTATCAACGAGGGTGCCTCGACATGCGTCATGTCTATTACCTACTGTAAAGACATCGACTCTCCCTCTTTGACTGAATCCCATAACACACTCAAAGCCTTTAATGGCTCCAGTTTTAAGCCTTACGGTGTCCTCCCTTTGTTGCCAATCACGTTAGAAGGAAAAATGGTCCAAGTTGAAGTGGAAGTCTTTGACGCTCCTCTCGATTACAACCTCCTTCTCGGTCGTAGCTAGATTGATTCCATGTGCACAGTTGTGTCGACTCTTTTTCGTGTTGTACATTTCCCACATCAAGGAAAGGTAGTTACCGTTTGACCAATTAGCCTTCTTCAACTCGGATATGCGTACTGGCAACGTACCGTTCATCACCAAAACCCCCCCTGGATACGAGAACGTTGGTGTAGGTCTTCTTAAAGACTCTTCGTTAATGGGTACCTTCCCCATCCCACTGCCCGATGTTCCATATCCATCTGTCACTTCAATCAACATGATCTCCACTGAAACCTCTGCATCTCACGACCCATGGATGGTACCCAACCCCGATGATCATATTCGTTATGGTGATGAAATGCCTTTGAGTCCGGTTGAGTTTGCCTATCAGGCCATTCAATCAACAACCCCTTCTACCCCCTCTCTTGGTGATTTATCTCCAGATCCTTTCCACGTCATTTTTCCCACGGACGAAATTATTATGTCTGTTATGGAAGACACCCCCTAGGACGATGGAAATCATCATTCCATCCTCTTCCTGGAACACACCATCGAGAGCTACCAACGGATCTCGACCCTGTCGACCGTTGTCGTGATTTCCACCGTTCCTGAGTCCATGCACGATGTGTTTTCTGAAGGGAACTTAAGCAATATCTCACCCACCATTCCCCTCGACATATCCATAAAACATGGAATTATAAAAAATGTGCATATTAGAGCTTCATGTTCCCCTGACGAAATCGTCACCTACAAGTCACTTTTCAAAGAATTTTGTGACATCTTTGCCTGGAGCTATGAAGAAATGTCGGGTATTGACCTCGACATTATGATACATGAGATTAAGACATACCCAGATGCTAAACCCATCCGACAATGCCTTCGTCTAGTTCACCCACATAAAGTGGCCGCTATCAAGCTTGAAGTCGAGAAACTTCTCAAAGACAACTTTATTTACCCGGTGGCTCTCACTGACTGGGTTTCCAATCTTGTCCTGATCGACAAGAAACAAGTCACAATCCGCGTGTGCATTGATTATAGGGATATTAACAAAGCTTGTCCTAAAGACAACTTTCCTACCCCCTTCGTCGACCATATTGTCGATGATTGTGTCGGAAATGAAATCTTCTCTCTGATGGATGGTTTCTCTGGATATAATCAAATCAATATTATTCCCGAGGATCAACACAAAACCACTTTTATTTGTCCTTGGGGCACTTTTGCTTATCGAAAACTTCCTTTCGGTCTAAAAAATGCTGGTGCAACTTTACAACGTGCTATGTCTTATGCCTTCCATGATATCAAGCACATCATGCAGCCATATCTTGATGACTTACCCGCTCATTCCATGCACCGGGTCGATCATCCCATACACCTTTGAGCCATTTTCCTCTGCTGTCGGTTTTACCATATACACTTGAATCCTCACAAATGCGTTTTCTGCGTAGAATCTAGCCGACTTCTAGGCTTTATTGTTTCACGCCAAGGGATCAGGGTTGATCCTTTAAAGGTCGAGGTGATTCTCAATCTCCCTCCTCCTTCTACACTTCGCCAGTTACAAAGTTTGCGAGAGAAAGCAAATTTTCTTCATTGTTTCATCTCGAACTATGCCGAGATAACTCTTGGATTTACGTGAATACTCAAAAAGGGGTCCAAGTTCATATGGGATACCATCACAAACAAATATTTTGAAGCTCTGAAATTGTCCCTGACACGTGCTCCACTTTTCTTCCCCCCCCCGATTACAGTCGCGATTATTTCCTCTACCTCGCAACCTCGGATTACACCATCGCTATGGTTCTTATCCAAGAGGATGATTCTCATGATGAACATGTCATCTATTACTTGAGTCGAAGCCTAACGCCTATCAAAACCAAGTATTTACATGTCAAAAAACTGGCCTTGGCAGCCATCCAAGCAGTTCAATGTTTCCGACACTATATCCTCTCTCGCAAGACTACGATAATTTCTAACTGCAACCCTATGCAACACATTCTCACCCGTCAACTGCTAGGGGGGAAATAATCGAAGTGGATCGTGATACTACAGGAGTTTGACTTAGAATTTGAATGCACTAAGTCCAAGAAATACTTAGTTTTTGCCGAGTTGATATGCGACTTTCCCTAATCTGAAACGGAAAATGTAGCAACCGATTCATTACCCGATGAATCCCTTTTCCTAATTAGTTCTGATGATATTTGGTACGAAAATATCATCATATATCTCCAAACCCAGAATTTCCAGCCCAATTTGTCCAGTACTGACTGATGTCGAATACGCTACCAAGCCCATCAGTATATTATCCTCGGTGATACTCTTTATCGTCGTGGGATTGAGTCATTTTTTCGACACTGCCTCACGTTTGACGAAGCCGAGAAAGCCTTAAATGACTGCCATTTTGGAGCCTATGGTGGTCATATGTCCGGGTATGCTACTGCCCAGAATATCTTACGAGCAGGGTATTTTTGGCCTCCTTTATTTAACGATTGTATAATTGTCGTCCGAAAATGCCACGCTTGCCAGACCTACAACCATAAAATATGGTCACATCCTAATCCTCTTCACCCTGTGGTCTCCATCGGTCCTTTTGTGAAATGGGGTATCGATTTCATGACATGTCACCCCCACTCAGCCAGGGGGCATGGATACATTATTGTAGATGTAGATTATTTTACGAAATGGGTCGAGGCAATGCCAACATTTGACAATACTGGAAAGACCACAACATTATTCATTTTCAATCACATCATAGCTCATTTTGGTGTTCCTCAGGCTATCGTCACTGATCATGGTAGTCACTTTAGAAACTTCATGATGTCTAAACTCACTGAAAAGTTGGGTCTTCGCCACGAAAACTCAACACCCTATTGCCCACAAGCCAACGACCAAGTCGAAGCAATTAACAAAGTCCTCATTACCATGCTCTGACGAATGATAGGGATTCACAAAACAAGTTGGCACACGATGTTGTTTTCATCATTGTGGGCTTGTTGGACATCCATTAAGTATTCTACCGGGTTTACACCATTCCGATTAGTCTATGGTCTTGAAGCCATCCTCCCGATTGAATGTGAGATACCCTCCCTGAAACTAGCCGTCGAACTCCTCCCAAACACTTCTGCCAAGGAAGAACATCTGTTGTATCTCATGCAATTAGACGAAACTTGTCACGATGCCGCCCTAGTCATAGAAACCCAGAAGAAATGCGTCAAAGCCCAATACGAAAAACATTTCAAGCCTCACGTTTTCTCCGAAGGTGATCTGGTTCTCCTTTATGAACAAGATTGGGACGTGCTAGGGGCTGGAAAATTTGAAGCCATGTGACGAGGTCCTTACATTGTTAAATGAGTTTTGGAGAAAGGATTTTAAGAGTTAGTATATTATGATGGTATCCCTTTGAGTGGACCCATAAATGGGTTGTACTTAAAGAAGTACTATGCCTAAGATCACCTATGCATGAGTACTCGTATTTTATTGTATCATACTTCTTGTGTGTTACTGTAGTATGCCTTTTCGTTAATTGGTCTCTGCCCTTATGTTACGTTGTGTTTGGTTTCCAGATGTTAGAGTCTTCGCTACCCCACATTATCTTCGCTGCTGGCGCTAGCCGTAGTACTCAGAACCTTGCTTTTGCTGCTTGGGCAATTTACGCCCCTACAAACGAACTTATCACTCTACGAGGTGTGTGTCTCGGCTGTGCGACCAACAATATTGCAGAGTATAGCATCGTTATCGAATTATTGATTGATGCTATCTCGCTTGGTATCTGTCATTTGGTTGTACGAATCGATTCGTAGCTAGTAGTACTATAGTTAAGTAATGTCTATGTTATTCGAAGTCCTACTTTATTACGGGTATATTTACGAATTCGCCTCTTGGAACGTCATTTTGAGTATCAACATATTCCTAGATGTCTAATCATTAGCTAAATATGTTTTAGATAGACATTTGGGTCATTTGTAAACCAATCACATCACATGTAGCACAAAAAATAGGATAAGCCGGTAGAATCCGTATATATGTATATAACGATAAAAGTTTTTTACAAAAAGTTTATGTCCAAGGACCAAAATTTCAAAATATGAAGCTCATAGCTTCTACAAAGTAGCGTCATGGATGATTCTCATGATAACACATGACTACCCAGGCTACCCTACGAAGCAGTCGACCAATAGACTCTGAAACACCCACAGTATGGCGCTGATAACGTCGAGGGACCTCCCTGATAGTCATGTCCAGAATGTCAGTAGTCAACCCCTCCAAGTTTTGCTCCACTGCTTCGTAGTCTTTGAGATCCCATCATGCTACTGGAGCCGCCTCTCCTTGCCTCTAAATAGGAGAAGTCCCTGGTGGTCAATATGGCCCCACGTCTATGCCATCAAAAGGAGATTTTTTGATTAGTCCTTAGATAAACATAAAAAACATTTTATATGATAAAAATTACAAAAACATTTGAAAAGAACAAAATGTGTACTTCTTACCTAGGTCACCCCACTGAGCATCCTCAGGTAGGGATAAATCTAGGTCTCCTCGGAATTCCAACCCGACGTAGGCATAATCATCAACCATTAGCATCTGTGGCCGCAACTAGTCAAAGAACGAATCATTGTATTTGATGATAGGCCCAGCTACATGTCGGGCCATGAGGTTGCACCACCTCAGCATCCTCAGATCCTATGGGGCCGGTAAACCCCACTCAACTTGTAATATCAACAAGGGGACTCTCAATAAAGAAGGACACCAAGAGTGATCCATACCCAAATTGCTTCAGGTTACCTCTCCTACATTTTGTCAACTGCCTCTTCATACTGTAGAGAACTGCGTCTGCCCAGTTGAAGACTCGTGGCTCTGTACACTCGATGGTGTACTAGAAGTAGATCTAGAGAGCCATGTGTGGAGTTGCGCTCCTAGCCATGTCTGCTATGGTGAACAAGATGGTTCACAGGGTCAAATCCTATACCCCCCAGATAGCCACCTTGCCTTTGCTTCTTTCTGCCTCTGGAATGCAGTACTGGCGACAATACTCACTCATAGGGAGTCTGCCACCTCGACTACCGATCAAGCTAGTGTGGTACCCACACTGTGATAACCCTGTCAAAAAGTAGATATCCTCGATATCTAGGGTCAATGTGTGGACTCCCACGTGAAACAACTATTGGTCCACATCCCACATATGAACCAAGTACTCCAACAACCTGACTTGGGATCTCATGCCCAGAATCCAGAAGAATTTCAGAAGCCCACAGTCTCAGAGAATAGCAATGGTACCCGGGTCATTCCTGGCAATAGAATCATCTTCCTCTTGCTCTCTTTCTCGCCACTCCAGCATTATGACAGATAAATGCCTACACAAGAACCATAAGAGAAGGGTCAACAACTCATTTCAAACTTTGGCACATTTTTCATTGAGCAATTATCATTTCAAAATTTAATTTTTCGGTTCTCGCAGGTGCCCCTTTAGCACAGTGCAAGATTCTCACAGGTGCCTTTGGGGCCACCTACGAGAATCATGCATTCTCGTAGGTCCCATATGGATAGCCTACGAGAACGCCTGAGCGCAAGTTTTTTCCCTAAAATGAACTCAAAAACTTGAAAATTGCCAATGAAAATGAAAAATAAACAATGGAAAAGATGAGGGGTCAAGAGCCTACCTCGTTGACGGAGACGGTTCACCCAATGGTTGCCTGTGCTTCTCGTGATCGAGCAATGAAATTTGAGGTAAAAAAGGGATGTTTTGGGCAAAGTTATTGGGAAAGTCACAATGAATATGGTAAAATCCCTTTTACCCATTTATATTTACTTTTTACCATTTTTGTTGATTTTTGTATTATTTTATTCATTAAACCTAATGCTTAATGGCCCTATGAGTGTGACTTTTTACAGATATAACAACTTTGAAGTCCACACGAAAGAGTATAGATGTTTTTTCTTTTTTCGTCGCATGTATGACCGCTTTTTATAGTTTTTAGAAAAACTTCGAGCTCAGTCTTCATTCGTTCTCACGCTCAAAAATACATGAGAACGCAACCAAGTATACTTTTCTCATCTTTTCTTACTCGTCATGTTAACACAAAAACGGCGAACCCAAATGAGTATTCTTTAAGCTCTTTTCACACTCCTTAAAATGAAAAGATTGTCGAGCCACCTTGTTCTATTCATGCTCGTAAAAGTATCTAAACAAAACATTCGATGGGCAATAGTTTATCACTTTTTCGGTCTTGTCGAACTATTTTACGAAAAAGGAACTGAGAGAGTTCTCTTTAAGGGTTTTTCCAGACTCTATAATCATGAAAAACATTCAAGTTTTCTATCTTTGGACTCGTTAAACAAACATCAAAAGACCCGTAATGCGACCAAGCCACTCCTTCCTAGGGTTTGCTAAACATACTCTGAGGGACTCATCCGAAGGATGAGCTTACATCAGCAAGAATATGTTATCCTCCTCAAGCTTTCGTAAAAATAAAGAGGTACTCGCTAGAAATGGTGGGGGAAAATTTGGGAAAGGGATGTGTTTTCGTATTCATATTATTGGCAGTAAGTGTCTCTTGAACATGACACCCCCTATTCATTATTTGAAGCTGGTTTGGGAAATCCATTTGTCTCTCTTTTGACTTGCTACAAGGTCATATCGTGAGTCGTCTCTAAGTCAGTGCTGCCAAATCATTGGTCGTGTCATTCATATGTTCAAGAGAAGTTCATCTGAAACCTCTATGGAGTCGACCATCTGCAGTTGTCCATTCTCTCCGTGTCAGACTTCCCTGTGTCCAGTTCAACCTACATCATACTCTATTTCACCTTCAAAATCTGTTACTCATTTCATGTCATTGATGGGGGATACATCAAGGCCCTCCTGTGATGCGTTTTGTTCCGTCCACTCCAGCTCATTATCCAGAAACAAGACTTAGAAATTATTTGGTACCTTGGAACTTGCATGCCTCAATGGTAGGTTTCCTTGCTTTCGACAATGGGTTTTCATCATTGACCCCTGATCGGGAGATTCTGTCGAATGTTCGATCTCAACTCATTTTAGGGATGATTTTAGGGGCTAAATTTCGCTCATGGGCTAATTTTCCATGGTTTTTCCAAAAACAAGATTCGTTATTTTAAAAATGATTCGCCCAAATTCTATAGGATAAAATTATTTTACCTTAAAAATCACCAAAATTTTATAAANGGCTAAATTTCGCTCATGGGCTAATTTTCCATGGTTTTTCCAAAAACAAGATTCGTTATTTTAAAAATGATTCGCCCAAATTCTATAGGATAAAATTATTTTACCTTAAAAATCACCAAAATTTTATAAAAACTATATAAAATAATTAGAAATTTGAATATTTTTACAAAAATATTGCCAAACATTTATAGTTGACATATGAAGGATTAGTAAGATTTGCCAAGGTTTCTACATTTTAAAATAAATTTCCATCCTTAAAATCATCCCTGAAGTCTCATTTATTCACATTCAGTGGATTGTACTAGTGTACCTTGGGAGTCATTGACATTAATGGTGATTTCCATCGCACTTGTTAATGGTATCATCATTGACCAGTAATCAAGTGGTTTCTACCATGTTCGACTCCAAAACATGTAATCACATGGTTAGATTTGTGCTTTCAGGTGACGGGATTGAAGACCCTGGGTCTCATCTCTTTGATCCAGGCTGCGATGGAATATGTATAATTTGCTGACACATAGATCCACTTTGTATGTCACGTGGCTATGTCGTCTTAATTTGAATCTTCTTGCATAGATCCACAGTGTATTCTTGGTGGCTATGCGATATTTTGACGGCATGGATCTACGGTGTATGATTGTTGGCCATGACCTATGTTCATGATGTCGTCCATATGTGATATGAGTATGGGAATGCCTACCTCAGAACTGGTATTATATTCTACAGATGCTTGGTTGTTTGCAGGTTTATGATTAGGTGTACTCCTGGTTTCTGACACACATGCGCAGTTTACAAAGTATTTCAGTTGTCACTGATTCCGGCCTCATACTTTGGGGGGCATTCTATTACACATGATTTTGGTCATCTTGGTGATGTATTAACAATGGTGTATTTAGGTTCCCAACAAGGACTTTTTGCCTGAGAAGAGTGGATCTTGTCTCCTTCCAAAAACATATTTTCAAAGTGATTTCGTAGGCTGCATATGGCCTAGGGTGCAAGAATCCATCATTCTTGCAGGCCACCTTCATTTAGGGTGTGAAATTCTCACAATTTTCTCCATACATAGGGTGCGGACCTATTTTTAAGCTTGGAAAAGAGAAGAGGTCTCGAGGGTTCTAGAAGGGAATCTTCTAGAAAATGAGTTAGCATTCGTATGGTTGTCATTTTACTGACTTCTCAGATTTGATGGGATCATCCTCATCCATGTAACCATCTCCCCTTCTCCTATATATTGAAAGGTTTATCATGGAAAAGGTTAAGTAAGATTAATTGAAGAATTGGTGAAGGAATTATGTGAAGAACCTTGCTTAGACAGAAGCTTGGAGACTCTAGTTGGTATATCAAGAGGAATTGGTTCTTCTTCATGTAAGTACAGAGAAAGTGTGTGTGTTGGAACCAAGGGTCACTGAAAGGAAGCTTGCAACATCAAGGCAATCAGGTTGCATCTTCTACTTTCAATTAATATGATACAGCGGCATGTCCCTTTTCCATAAAGTCATTCTTACTTTATTATGTAATTCCTTGATCATATACATAAGTTGACATTGAATATATTTTTCTATCTTCACTTTGGGTGGTTTGTGTTGTCTTGGACTTGACCTCACGAGAGCACCGGAGCGAAGCAGGACCAAAAGAGACCTAGGGAAGCGATATAAAGGTATGTCATTTATTCCTCCCTATTAGCAGATTCAATGATTACAGCTTAGGGAAAGAGTTGTGTCCTGTCCTGTTTTGTTCTAAATCTAGGTGGATCTAGGGAGATCTGTTAGTGTCCGCACCTACCAATTAGTCCGATAAAACACATGGACATGTGGGACCCACTGGATACATAGGTAAATTTATCGAAACCGAGTGACATGTGTCCCACTTGTCTTCCACATCAACGCCAATGTGGACCAGTGAGAAGGGGCCATGTATCCAAGGTGACATCAGTGTAATAAGTTTTTTACCTTAGCCGATTTTTTCTTTTGATCACAATGAGATCAACAACTCTTTGTTCTCCTCAGACCTCTAATGGACGGTCCAGATTGGTTTATGCCTCCATCGAAGCCTCTCTCATCGGAACCCGATTTAGACTTTATCCTTCATTGCTTTGATGGGGCACCTCCAAAGGATAGTCGAGATCTACTCAAACCTCTTCTAAGTTGGACCGATCAACTATCCAAAATTACTCTTTATATCCAAGCCTTCAAACTAGGGGTCACGCCATATACGAAGAAAATAATTGTCAAGGCCAATCAGAGTATGCCACATGGACAAGTGGAACCCACTAGATACACAGGTCAACACACCAAAAATGGGTGACATGTGTCCCACTCCCTTGCCATGTCAAAGCCATCATGCGCTAGTGAAAATACAACACATGTCTAGGGTGACATCATCACAATATAATTTCTTTAGCCAAATCTTTCCCCATGGTCGAGCTTGATCGACGACTCCCAGTCCATCTCCAACACCCAGATCAACAATCGTGATAGCTCTTCGAGATTGATCCGATAGTTGGTAATTTTTCACCTTTGCAAACCTTGATTGATTCGATGGGTGACCTTTATCAACGGATGATATTACTCATCAAAACCGATATGATGGATATTGAGTCACATGATCTCTACAATTATAATTTTGAGTTTGTTGTAGCAAGAGAAATGATTACGGGGAATATTTAGGGATAGAGCTTGAGTGGATAATTTGTCCTGCAAATCTCTAGTTGTCTCATGTTCTCATGCATAACATAAATACAACATGTGAAAGTAATCTATTCAATTTGGACCACAGAAAAACAACTCAAGAATCAAGAAGATCGAAATGGTTTCAAGAAGCTGGAAGTGGTTTCAAGAAGCAGTTTAGGGCATGAGAGAGAAGAATAAAAGAGAAGGAAGGTGCCCATTGTTAAGGTGGACAATTTGGGGAGTTAAATAGTTTCTTGTAACCATAGTTTTTCAACCATGGAGATAACTTGAGCATAGTCAGTTGATAAAAGAAACACACAACCAGAGATTCATCCCCTGTGTTTAAGTTTTTTTTCTGTAATTCTTCTATTGTGTTTGTGTTTTTGTAAATAATCTCCTCCCACTTTAATTTTCTTGTATCAGATTTGATTTATAGAAGCTCAAGCAACAAGACATTCACCATGTTTAGTGTTAGTGTATGATGACTGGTAATGACACAAAAGTGATTTCCTCTGAATGTATGATCATTTCTTGTCATTTTTTGTGCACATTCAAATGATATGCATAGGGTACCTCCATGTATTTGAATGTGTGAAGATGTTAGTAGTTTGAAGAACTTTTTAATTGATATGTATGCTTTTGTTAGAGACGTTGAATTCTTAATTTCTCAGTACATTATTCTTTTCCATAGGTTACAAGATTCATTATTAGCAGTGATCTGTATGTTTTGTTTTTTTCCTCTAATCCCATATTTTATCTTCCTTTAAATATTGATTGTATGAAACACTCATAGACAAATGCCTCTGATAGTTGAGAGAATTTGTCAACTGAACTAAATTTTTTTTGAGGTCCTATAATTTCAAAAGAGAGAGAGAGAGAGAGAAAGAGAGAGAGAGAGAGAGGGAAAAACTTCCCAAATATTGCACAATTACATTACTGCAAATATGACCTTAATATTCATCTCGAGTCTTGGCCCTTGGGGTTCATCGATATCGTTCCAATAAGATCCTAGAAAATATCGAGGGATAAAACTACTCAAAACTAGTTTTGGAGAATAAAAAGAGAATTGAAGGGACAAGCAAAAGGGGGAGGGACATAGAAGCACAAACTATGGTAAGGTTTTCTCTTGCTCTAGAGTGAGATTACATTACTATTTCATTCATTTCTAAAACACTTAAAATCTAAGAACTTCTTGTTGATAGCAAGGTCTTACTGAAGGTGGCAATAAGAGGGACCAAGAAGCATTGATAGTTGACATGCTTCAGAAGGTTAATCATATGTTTCTGATAGTCTGTAAATTCTTATTGGATTTTTGAATTGATTTTCAGTACTAATTAGGAATTTTTTGCAGAGTCGAGACAGTGGCATACTATGGCTTTTTGATCCAGTTATTTTTCAGTCTTAGTTTTACGCAGAAGACACTAGTCATCTCTATGTGATGTAACATTCCACCTCTGACTTCTAAGTCTTATTATGGTACTTACCCTTTCTAGGGTATGAAATAATGTTTTTGGTTGTATTTCGTAACTAACTAAATAAAATCATTTCATGGTTTTGAGGTCTCATTTTGTACTATATGTGTGATCTTTATTTAAGATTTTATGTTTTATGATTGTTCATTAAATTAGTTAGAACTTTATGATATAATTATTTCTTTGTCATAACAAAACATAAAAGGTAGAATTGGTCCCAAGAACATAGTTCTTGAGGATTAGTTGATACTTTTGCAAAATTCTATAAACATGGGGTAATAATCCTGACTATCTTGCCTTAGCCCAGCAGGATTTGAAAATGTTGGTATTAGGATAGCCATTCCTTTTCATCAACATCGGGAACCTCATTGAGAGAATGAGTGCTCGAGATGGATGGAGGAAGAATATCCAAGTGCCATGGATAGTTTTAACTTCATTGATATTTCTACTCTCCAAAATGATGAATTCATCGATGTAATTGAATAACAGCTTGCAGAATTCAGGAAAAGGGTGGAAATACGAGCTCGGTTGGAAATTTTGATTCAGATGGATGAAGATCTAAAGGATAAGTTGAGGAAAAATGAGATATTGACTTACTCAAGGAGGAACAAAGTTCTAGTTCCATCAGCTCAAGCAACAAAGAAGGATGTTCCTCAAACACCTCTGGTTAAGGACATTCCTCCACCTCCTCCATCCGGCAAGGAAGTTTCTCCCCCTCCTCCAGCCAACAGGAAGTTACTCCACCTCCTCCTCCACTAGTTCATGAATTTATTACATAGCTTGCACCATCAAATGAAGAGTGATCTAGGAGGATCTCAGTGGCCACCCACCTTGTCCAACTAGCCCAAAATAGTTTTTTGGCAACTTACTATTTTTAGCAATTTTTTTGTTCCTGAACTTTTGGGGCCATTTTGAGGGCCTAAATGACACTTTTTCACGATCAGGCACATAAATCATAGCCAAAGGCTCTGATTGAGCCCCCTAAATGAATCTCCTTGTCAATACCTTTTGAATGAGCTATCATGTGCTCTAAATGGAGATCGTATGCAAATCTTACGACCCCGAGAAGTTGATGTACTAACTTACCCCAACAGGGTCCACATGACTTTTGTCGCTTCATCTCCTAGGGTTATTTTTTTGGATGTATAGGGTTTTATCATTCATGTTTATTGTAAAAAGGTGTTCAAAGCCTCATTGTACTCATTTTCTTACAAATGAGCGTAGTTGTCACATCTCTTCTCAGAGATAATATGCTACCACTCTAACAAGATTGTTTTCAGTCTGTATTTTACATTTTCCAGCATATTTCTTATTTAATATAAGCCAAGTTTTAATGTATCTCTCTTATGGTTCACTATGTCTCTATGTTAATATCATAAATCTATGGTTTCATTTCATTCCACTCATAAATCTGGATCAGTGGTATCAGAGTGGCCTACTCCTTGCCATTTTTTTGAATGCATGTCCCTGATGTGGTCAGGGTATAGAGAGTTGGTTCTCGATCTTGTTTCTCTTGTGGAAAAATTCTCTCACACGCCCAAGAAAACATCCATGGTGGGTGAAAACAAAGATGACGAGACAAGATATCCTTTCAAAAATTTTCTCAAGGAAGCCATTGAGTGACAGAGGAACGGGATGATGGAAAAATTTGCACAAATCCTTCGACAACTGCCGACAAGAGATGTATCCAACTCAAGCGAAGGCACCACCCCCTTCAAGTTACAGATAAATTTTGATATTCCTATATTTGAAGGTCAAATAGATGTCGATGCCGTAGATAAATGGTTAAACCTTCTAGAAGGGCATTTTTTTGTCCACAACTTTTTCGATAGAGACAAGATTACATTTGCACTCCTTGAGGCCATCCCCCATGTCAAATATTGGTGGGAGACTTTCTGTGAGGAAAAGGAAATAGAGGGTTCCACATTATTTGCATTTTCACCCACTTGGCATTCCTTCAAGGATGTTATTAAGGAACAATACTACCCTGTTGGAAGTTATTATGACTTGTATACAAGATGGACCACACTGCGACATGAAAGAGACCAAACAGTGCCAAAGTTCACTAATGTCTTCCATACCTTGTGACCTCGGTGGGTATAAAATATTCTGAGAGACATCTGGTGCTCAAGTACCACGGCGGTATTCATAGATACATCTAGACATAAATGGAATTTTTGGACATCTCATCCTTGGGCACGACCTATCGATATGTCATCAAAATCGAGCAAAAGTTGAAACAAAAGACACAAAAGTTTGAGTCTAGAAACCCCTCATAGTAGAAGCAGGGCAAGGGCAGCCCCAACCCGCAAAAAAAATGAAAGAGAAAATATGGGAAACCTCAGGACAACCAATCCAAGTCAAAAGCAAAGAAGAACAATGGGAAGATGAAGAAAGATATCGGGAAGTGGCTTGACTTCCATAAGATCCCATGGCATAACATTGTTGATTGTCGCTCAAAGCAGTCATTGGTGGATGACTCGGGTAAAAGCCTATGAATTAGATGCACGTTTCAACTTTGAGTTAGAACCAGAAAAGGGGAGACAAATCATTGACGCAGAACCCAGTGCCACCGTTGCTACCACCAAGATCCAGCCCGAAGAACCTGATGAGACAGAGGAAGGCGAGGGCCTCTTTCATTCAAATATTTGGGTAAAAGGAAATCCGTTACACTTCATCGTTGATAGTGGTAGCTAGAAGAACATCATCTCAGCAGAGGTCATCAAGAAAATAGCCTTGCAGACAATGCTACATCTGCATCCCTACACCATCAGATGGCTTCGTCAAGGAAGTGATCTTCACATCAACCAATAGTGTCACATGTCGTATGGAATCAAGCCATTCAAAGATGAGGTATTGTATGATGTTTCTCCCCTTGAATTTTGTGATGTTATTTTGGGCCAAACTTATTTATGGAAATTTCATGTTGTATATGAGTCTATGCCTCGCAGTGTTATTATTACTTTGAAAAACAAATTGTATAGGATACCTGAGGTAGTATTACCTAGTGCTATTTCCTTGATCTTTTCCAATCAATGTAGGAAGGTCATTTCTCAGACCGGAAAGTTTGTCTTCTTCATGATTCACTCTTAGATTGAGCAAAAGTTTGTAGCCACATCCATGGCCTCCGTGGTCAACCTCTTGTTGCAGTAGAAGCAAGTGGATAAGGCCATACAAGAATACAAAGACATATTCTCATCACCTACTAGGGTACCTCTGCACTATCAGGTCAAGCATCCCATCGATTTGACCCCCAACGCATCGCTACCTAATGGGACAGTCTATCATCACTCTCTGCTAAAAAATGAGGAGATCAAGCATCAGATACAAGAACTTCTCCACAAGGGGAACATCCGACCTAGCTCATCACCTTGTGGAATCCCAATCATGCTAGTGCAGAAGAAAGATGAGACTTGCTGACTCTGCATTGATTACTGGGCCCTAAGTAAAATCACAGTCAAGAACTGGTACCTGATTCTCTAAATCAACGATCTCCTTTATCAGCTCAAGGGGGCCAAATACTTCAGTAAGATTGATCTGAATTTTGGCTACCATAAGGTCCCAATAGAACCGAAAGATGTATGGAAAACTTCCTTCAAGTCAAAATAAGGTCTTTTTGAATGGTGGTCATGCCATTTGGTTTGAAAAATGCCCCAACAACTTTCATGAGGATGATGGATGATATCTTGTGTCCTTTCACTAATTCTTTTGTGGTGGTGTATCTGGATGACATCCTCTTCTACAACAAGACTTGGGAAGAACACTTGCAGCATATTCAACAGGTTCTGCACACTTTGTGGCAGCACAAGCTATATGCCAACTTGGAAAAATGCTCCTTCAGCATGGATAGGGTCTAGTACCTAGGCTACATTGTTTTTGTGCATGGTGTGCATGTTGATTCAACCAATATCCAAGTCATCTGTGACTGGCGAGCCCCAACCATGCTCACTGAGCTTTGGAGCTTCTTATTCATTGCCAATTTCTATTGAAGGTTCGTGTTTGGATTCTCCCATATTTCATGGGCCCTCAGCCAAATAACTAGAGGTGGTGGTAAGGAAAAAATTGTGTGGGGCTTGTCCCAATAGAAAGCATTCGATTATCTGAAGAAAATCTTGTGCTCCACCCCAGTTCTTTCATTACCTAACCTGCAACATCCCTTTGAGATCGAGATATATGATTCAAACTATGTTGTGGGTGTAGTTATCACTCAGCACGTCCACCCCATGGCCTATCATAGTGAGACACTATCATATGTCGTATGTAAGTACCCTACTTATGACAAAGAAATGTATTCTATTATGCAAGCATGCCGCCAGTGGAGGAATTACATTCTTGGGAAGGAGACAGTCATCCAAACTGATCATAAGTCGTTGTAGTTCATGCCGACAAAAGGAAAATTGTAGAATGATTTCCATCAAAAGTGGTTCACATATTTGTAGCAGTTCCACCTCAACATCAAGTATAAAACAGGAAGTACCAACCGATTCGTTGATTGCCTCATCCAACCTCCAGTCGCGACACTCACCACAGTGCTCGATTATTGTGGCCACGAGACCTCCAAATGGCCCCACCTCTATGAGACAAATCCTGACTTCACCAACACCTACCATATGTTCGGCGCAAACATAGTTGTCACCAATTTCAATATTCAGGACAGGTTGTTGTTCCATCTGGGACATATATTTGTTCCATCAAGTGAGTGAGAAAATCTGATTTAGGAATCCCATTACAGTCGGGTAGCAGGAAAATTCGGCGTAGAAAATATAGTTCTAGTGTTGCAGCAACATTTTTACTGGCTAAAACTTCAAAAAGATGTGATCAAGTATATTTGGTCCTAAACTTCCTGCGCTATTGAAAAACCGGCCATTAATAAATAAGGCTTGTACACTCATTTTCCTAATCCTTAAAGGCCCTGGGAATCCATATCAATGGACTACATGTCAGGCTTTCCGTCCACCAAGTGGGGAAATGACTTTGTTTTTGTGGTTGTTGATCACTTTACCAAGATGGCGATTATGGCCACCTACAAGAAGAGCATCACAACAGAGGCCACTGCCAAGATGTTCTTTGAATGAGTCTGGGTACACTTTGGGATCCCATAAACCATTATATTATATTGGGACAGTTGATTCCTCATCACATTCTGTTCGAGCCTTTGGTCACTGTTGGACACTAAGCTCACCAATTCCACTTCCTTCCACCCCCAGATAGATGGCCAAACCGAGGTCATCAAGTGGATGATCATGCACATCTTGCACATGTAAAATTCCAAGAACCCCCACACCTAGGATCAGAGTCTTCCCTATGTTCAGCAAAAATACAACAATTCCATACATAGGTCAACCGGCCACAACCCCTTTCAAGTGGGGTTGGGATTTCGACCATTGGGTCCCATGGATGTTGCACTACCCCTTGTGGCCACCCAGACAGACTCGTCGCATGATCCAACTAGAGTTTACAAAGCCACCCAGTTCATTGATTAGATCTAGTACATCCACCAACAGGTTCAGGATATTTTACAGAAGTCCAATGCCAAGTACTAGCAACACCATGATCAAGACTAGGTGCCACACCAATTCCAAGTGGGAGACAAATTTTGGTTGCACTTGTAGAAATAATTCCTTACAGGGCCTCATAGGAAGCTTCATACATTCCATTATATACCCTAAACCATCACCAAGGTTGTGGGTGACAATTCTTTTGAGCTCAACCTTCCCCCATTCTTTGGATTGCACCCAGTATTCAATGTGGACCTCCTTCGACCTTATCTTCCACCATTATTGGACACCTCAGAGATAGCATAACAATTGACACCAACATATCTCAACCTTGATTACATGCATCATATCATTGACACATAGGTCAAGGGAACTCGCCAGCAGAGTATCTATCTTTATCGGGTTGTCAAAGTAGGGTAGCTTTTGCACCAACTCTAGTGGCTCACTCGAGGCCAAATTCAGTAGAAATTTCCTCATCTGATGGGGGCACTCAACACAATGGAGACCAATTCTTCCTAATGGGGTAGAATTGATCCAAGAGGATCTCAGTACCCACCCACCTTGTCCAACTGGATCAAAACATTTTTTTGGCAACTTACTATTTTTAGTAGTTTTTCAGTTCTTGAAATTCCAGGGCCAGTTTGAGGGCCTAAACGACACTTTTTTCATGATAAAGAATCTCAATAATGGCCAAAGGATTTGATTGAGCCCCATAAATGAATATCCTTATAAATATATTTCCAACGAGCTATCATGCACCCTAAACGAAGATTGTATGCAAAAGTTACGACCCCGGGAAGTTGATGTACTAACTTACCCCAATAGGGCCCACATGACTTTTGGTGCTTCATCTCCTAGGGTTAGGTTTTTGGGTGTCTAGGGTTTTGGAATTCATGTTTATTGTAAAAAGGCCTTCAGAGCCTCATTGTACTCATCTTCTTGCAAATGAGTGTAGTCGTCACACACACACACACACACACACACACACACACACACATATATATATATCAAAACTTATTAACCATATTTATAATACTTTGTATTCATTAAGTATAGACTATTATCTTAATATTTAGTTATGATATCCATGCTTATGATTATTAATTATTATGGTTTGTTTTTTAGTTTCTGTTTAGGTCTTAAATTAGGGTTTATGATAGTTGACATGTTTAATTTCTGAAAATTGTCTTGCATCTTAATTATTAATTGAGTAGATCAACAAGCTTTCATATTTGACGATTAGTCGTGATGATGAATCCTGATTCAGATTCAAAACATCGATGACAAAATGGCACAAACTATGGAATATCTGGAAAATATCCTTGTCACATCTCTTCTCAGAGATAAGATTCCACCATTCTAGCAAGCTTGTTTTCAGTCTGCATTTTACACTTTTCAGCATATTTCTTATTTAATATAAGCCAAGTTTTACTGTATCTTTGTTATGGTTCATTGTGTCTCTGTGTTAATATCATAAATATGTGGTTTCACTTCATTCCACTCATAAATCTGGATCAAAGAGCTTCTTCTGAACATAGATGTACTCAACATGATGGAAAAGATGAATATGCCAGTACCTGTGGTAGAGATGTGTAATATTCTTTCTGTAAGAAGATAATTTTTGAAGGCATTAAGGGTACAAGATGAAGCGGGAGATCCTCTAGTCATCCTAAATACTATGTATCATGGAAGACAAGGAGAGGACAACCCTAATTTTTATCTTTCTTTGGGTATAAATGGTTTCTATATGAATAAATGTATGTTGGAATCCAGAGCTTCCAAAAATGTCATGTCTCTAAAAGTAATGAAGTAACTAGGTTTGAATACAACTCGCCCTTATGGAAAATTTTGTGGCATTGACTCAAGGGATGTAAAGGTCTATGGTCTCATAGAATATGTTGAGGTGTATCTTCAGGATTTCCCTCATATTGGCATACCCACGAGTATAATAGTGATCGATGTACCATATTCTTGGGGCATTCTCTTGTCAAGGAGTTGGTCAACTACCCTTGGGGGTTCTTTCAGTATGGACTTTACTCATGAATATATACCTATGGGATATGGCACATTTTACATTCTATACAATCAGTGTGTTGTGAAGAATCATGTAGTTGACCCAAATGGCCCCAATTATTATGAAAAATATGATATGGGACCTCACATTATTAAATATGATCCTTCATATTTTACGTTTGCACAAGAGGATTGTATTGAGTATCTTCAGGCTTTCCCTCATATTGGCATACCCACGAGTATAATAGTAATCAATGTACCAGATTCTTGGGGCATGCTCTTGTCAAGGAGTTGGTTAGCTACCCTTGGGGGTTCTCTCAATATTGACCTTACTCATGCATATATACCTATGGGATATGGCACATTTTAGATTCTATACAATCAGTGTGTTGTGAAGAATCATGTACTTGACCTAAATGGCCCCAATTATTATGAAAAATATGATATGGGACCTCACATTATTAAATATGATCCTTCATATTTTACTTTTGCACAAGAGGATTGTATTGACACTTTTCTTCCAAAGATAGATGAATAAAAAGAGAAGCTTTCAAAATACCGAGGAAAGGATCTAGGGTCTATCAAAATACTCAATAAAGATGAAGAGAAAGAAAAGGTTATTAAATACATGGTCAAGGTAGAACCACCTTCACAACCTTACATTGAATATCTACCTTATTTTGATTTTGATGAAGGAATCCTCACACTAATGTGGAATAAGAGAAAGGGAAAGCCAAAGTATGAAAAGAAAAGTGCAATTTTGTGGCTTGTCCCTTACATCATCAACAAGAATTCTGAGAAGGGTACTTATAACTTATCTACCATGGATGAGAGGAAGATACCATTACCAGTTGATGGGTCTATCCTCCATCCCCACATCAACAGAACCTGACTTCTTCAGGGCCTCGACCCCAAGTAAATAGGTAGGTCATTTTTCTTTCTTGTATTTTCATTTTGTTTTCTCATGGTATCTTAGTTGCATTTATCTAGATTCTCATATTCATATTTCATTTACATATTGTTTTATTTCCATTTAATTATAATTGATTACTACATTTGTTTCATCAAATCACATGTTAGTTAGAAATTTTTTAAAAATGCAAAATTTTCTTTTTTGATGCATAGTTCAATTTTGAAAATTTTGACCATATGAATGAAAGGGTGAGTGTTCCACCTTCAATCTGACAATGTTTTGTTTGTTTAAGTGTGTGTAGGCACAGGTCTTACTAGGATATGCAAAGTTTATTATGTACTCTACGACGAGAACATGTCCCCAAGTAAGAGCCAGATGTTAACTCCCCATTCCTAAGGGTAACTACGGAGATGATGTCTCAAAGATCGCAAGTTGCATACATGGAGTGTCGAGAGCTAGATGAATAGATAGAGCTCCTCCTCTTACCACACATCACCATTGATCGGCAGTAGTAGCATCCACCACACCCATCTTGTCCCATAGAGGACAACAGTTCTTGTTTCATGAGGTAACAAGTCCAGTGTTAGGGTAAGTGTCATTTTAATAATTGAAGCATTTGAACATGTTGAAAAGGGTCCTTTCTTGACTTTGAAAACATTTTCTTGGAAATTATTTTGTTTTCCTTATTTCACCTTGGTGGTTGACATGTTGTCCTAGTAAGTGGGTCACCCTCGGGAAAAGGGTTTATAATAGGAGGTCTCCTTGAAGGTTCATCATACCATTCCTGAACATACTCATCACTTTCCATACTTCTTCCCTTTCATTTCCTCATCTTTTGGTTTTTCGGGCATATTGACCCAAGAAGGGACTGTACCTCATTTCATGGGAAGAAGGGGATAAAGGCACATAGGTTTGTAGCTGGAAAAAGATAAGAGAAAATAAATTATCCTCCAGATGCTCGCCCTAAGAACCTGAGAGAAATGAAATGCTTATCCCCAAAATTCAAGGACCTATAAAATAAAACACATAACTAAATGCCTTGCTTGTTGAGGGAATGTATTTGCAGTGTCTTTTACTTTCCTTGCCCATGGCACTCAATGCGTTCCTAGCTTCAAGTGGCATTGCACTACTCTTTATTTTTCCTTGCATATAGTACTCAATGTTCAAACTTTAATCAATTAATGGCAAATAAAGGGATTGGAAAAAGATTGCATTGAAAACGAGGATGCATCACACCCTGTATAAAGGCACCCATAAATGACACAATATCAGCCCTTGTATGTCAAGAAACCCCATGCCCAAAATTCACACCCCCATCCACCTCGTACTCTTTTACATGACTTAGAGAGGGTCCTCTTGGGAAACACTCCTTGACTTGGGGAACGATCTACCCAATAGAGCACCATGACAATCGTTACATACTTAAATTTGGCAAGTCGTATAAGGTCATTAAGCATTTCTTATTTTGAAAAGAGGGGATTTGATGCACAAGTTTGGGTGGTTGTTTTATTAAATATGGATTACTTGGCATGGAACTTGTGACTAGTGGACCCTTGGAGGGCATACTTGTTTGTCTTTGCAAGGCATTTCCAAGTGAAATCTTGTTCATGGAGGCACAATGTTGCTTGGACCTTCATAAGGGAATGAGGTCCATAGGTTGGATGATGTGCCCCCTCTCATTGGACACTTGGGAGGATGAATCTTGTCTTTGGAGGCACTCGGACACCATGAGATGATCACGTTGTGACCTCTTGCACCTCAATATTCGCCTTTGAGAGGCCTAAAACATCACCTTCTATTCCCTAGACATCACATAGAGGCTAGGGTTTTGATGGGGTTTCATGGTTTGATAGTGATGTTTTCAAGGACCTATAAAATAAAACACATACCTAAATGTCCTTTGGATGCCCAACGACTTCCTTCACGAGGAAAAATGTCTCACTTTGGAGGCTTGCATCACCCTTCTAGGGAATGATGTCAGACCTAAAGGGGAAATTACTTTATGTATTTTTTATTTGGAAATTAATGAGGTTGGCCTCCTTAAAATTAGAATGTGGACAAACTTATGTGGACAATTGTTTTTAAGTGACCTCATATAAATAAAGGTCACTGTCATTTCATTTTATCATAACTCTCACTTGAGAATTACATACTTTTCGGCTGAAATTTTCTCCTTACTTGGGAAAATCGCTCTATCTCTCTCTTGATGCTTTATGGATTCTTTATCTTTTCTATTGGAGGAAGAAGCTAGGTGTTATCTCTTGATTCTTGTCTCTTTGCAATTTTGATGGAATATTCTTGATAAAGAAAAGTTTTTTCATGTTGTCTCTTGAAATTGGTAAGGAATTTATGCACTATTAAGTGTGTTGTTTCTTCTTGTTTCAAGGTTAATTTTTCTATATCCTTGGAGGAGTACAAGGGCATGAAACCTCCATCAAGATCCATCTTGTTGTCATTAAAAAAAACTATTTTGCAAAGGTTGCTACAAGGAGGTAAATGGCTTACACCCTTGTAGATTTACCTTGCTAAGGTTGGTTTTCTCTAGCGAGTAAAAAGGATTACACACCTAGAGAAGTAAAAAACCCTAGATCATACACAAGAGACTCCATAACCCATTTGATAAGGCACTAATCTACTTGCATTGGAGATTTTATATTCATGCATTGGTATACGTGAATTTTCGAGATATTGCAATTGTTTGAGTTGGATCTAATTCTACATGCTATAAGATTTATTATGCCCTAGCGATGTCTTGATTGGACAATTGATTCTCATTGTTGTTATAAATTTATGCTACAGCCAATAGGGCTGCAACAAACTCATCTTTACCTCTTGGTTTACTCACCATTCTACCACTAAATTTTACTTGCAAGCTGCTATAATTAATCTACTAGTTCTTAGTTATCTTTTGGGTGGATTGCTTGTTAATTTTGGTGGATAGAATTTTCTGTTGTAGAAATTGTTTGATAAAACCATTAGGCTGTTCCAAAACTTTTTTATAACACTACATAAAATCCCCCTAATCACCATTAAAATATTTCTTCAATCATTAGAAGTTTAACTAGTCATTGCTAGTTTTGTTTCCAACATCTTGTACTTGATTTTTGATGGTTAAATTTACAGCTCTTATTCTCATTTATTTTTTATCTATACATTTCCATATTGTTGCAATTTTGGATAGCAAGGTTACTTGTTGAATCCCCTTTGGTTTTGAAGCATCTATATCTGTATATTGTCTTGTTTTGGGCATGGATAACATTGTTTTGCAGGTACATCATCTTTGGCAGCCAACTACCCTATCATGAGACTCTCTTCCAAGATTTATCTCCACATTTAAACTTGACTTATAGGGGCACCTCTCATATCTATTCACTTTCCATCTCAATCCCACTAGGGTCACCTACAATTCCCCCCTTGAGGTGATTTTTATCATCACTAAAGTGAAGGGAGTGTTTATCTAAGATGACAATGGGTAAATACTCCCATAATTGTCACACTTCTATGGTTTGGGTTATGCTTTTCCCAAACTACAATCTATGCGATAACACTTTTAATATTTTTTTGAAACTTCATGCAAAGTTTCTTTAGGGGCTGGATATAGCTTATCTTCCTAAGGAAGGTAAACCGTCTTTCTTCCTATGTAAGGGTTCACAAATTCCCAGTAGCAATTTCATCCACGGGCTGTCTAGATTTATGCATGTGACCAGTATTTATAACTTTAGGGATGAGAATGTTTTAGAATAAGTGACATTTTTTACTGTGAAAATTGATGTATATTTCTTTTTCTTTATTTGTTCCTTTGTAATGATTTTTTCTAATCTGATCTTATGCACAAAAGATACTAAATTTAACGACATTCACAGCCAATTATTTCCTTTAACCGAAACACTAAATTAAAAACAACTAAGGATGCCATATATGTATATATGCAAGTCCCTACACACAACCACGCTAAATAATGCGGAAAGACTTTTTTTATGTAAGAAACTATAAAAAGAAAGGCAAAGATAGGGAGGATATTTATGATAATTTGTATATGCTTTATGTATATTTCTGAAACAAAAAAAATATATATATTAATTATAACAGTGTGCTTATGGGAAAAATAGGTAAGTGAGAACCGATGGAACATAAAAGTTTTTTTTTTTTTTTCATTATTTTAAGTCTATTGCGTCCTTTGAATTCTTTATATATACTAAGATTTATTTTTTATCACCATCTATATACTATGTGACTGATCTACACCATGCAACCTTACGTGTTGAGTTTGTTTCCATTGATTGAAGGCGAGAAAGGCCACAAGCCACTTTGGTTTGATTTCTCCACATTTTTTACACTTGATCACGTAACTCAACTTAGGAATAACCTTACTTCTTGTGCATGCTACGATCGAAATAAAGAGAGGCCACATGAAACTTTGGTTCGATTCCTCCACATGACTTGCCTTTGGTCGTAACTTGACTCATAGCTTGGAGTTTGCAATGGCCATGTATTAAATTGAATATAAACATGGTCAACAATTAACAAGAGTTACATGAATGAAAACAAAAATAACTTATAGTGTGCTCTTATCACCATCCAATAGAAAATCAATCGCTTAGGAAAAAGGAATCAAACTATCTAAATTTATATAGTTTAGTCTATGCTTTCCCATGCATATTGTTTAGTCTATGTTTTTAGAAGTAGCATGATTTTTTTAATGTGGATTTCTTTTATGCATAAGATGCATTGATGCATTGGCTAGCTTTGAAGCAGTGGCTTAGGGAAAAACAGGATTACAATCTAATAACACACAAGGCAAGGTTGACATGATAATATGCTAAATAGAAGTATATCAAAGTAAACACGAAGTCAATAGAATGCTTCACTTAATCAATGCTTGCAACCATCCTCAACATTGTCTCCCAAGGTAGTAATAAAACTACATGATTGACATAGTTAATAGATACAAAGAATTTTTAACATGATTTTCTACTATAATTTAAAATAATATTACCAAATCAATTTTCCTTTTGGAATTTGTTTTCTAGCCATGACCATGGTTATTGTGTATAGAGGCCCGTCAAGGTCAAGATTCATGGAGGTGTTCCTATGAGATACCCGATGCAACTTCAGATTTGGCACAATTTAGAGAGTTGTGTCACAGGTTTGATGCTTGTTGGCCTCATCCCAAATTTGAAATTTGTGGGGACTAATTTGGAGCTGTAAAGTGAAAAGGTCTCCTTCTTCTTCTTTTTTACCATGATGGTAGGCAGAGGTGGAAGACATAAAAGGAAAGTCATGGAGAATAGGTCATTTCTAGAATTCTAGCTCATTCCAAAGGACGTAGAGATATTTCTATGAGGATAAACTAGCTACATAGAAAGTAAAAGAGGAGACAATGGCAAGAGGAGAAGGAGAAATTTGATGTACTTGGCATGAGGATTGCTAAACATGCCACTAAAGAAGGAACCCGACTTTATTTACAAAATGACAAGCCTATATCTCTGGTTTTTACAGAATCATACCTTTGTAGGACCATGAAATCTACTATAATAGCCACCAAGACCGATACCCATTGTTGTCATTACATTAAGACTCATTAAATATGTTCAACTCAAGGTTATGAGTGCTTTATTGAGTTTAGAAATCTCCATGTCATAGACATGAGATCCTATCTTTTAGAAAATGAATAATTAAAAGGTGTGTATCTTTTCATTTTTTGTTTGTTTATGCACATGTTTTCTTTTCCCATGAGAACTAACCACTCACCTATTTTCCCACAATCTATGAAGCTAACTAGCCATCTTCCCATAAACTTTGAATCTAACTAGACATCTGTAAGGAAGGGAAACATTAACTACCTAGGTAGCTTTCCCTTATTGGTTCCTTCACCTATCGACCATTAAGTTTCCTTAAATCAAATGCCAATATTTCTTGAAGATTCACATTAGCGTGGTAAGGTGAATAGAGTGGTTGTACGGTGAAACGAGTTGTTGTGAAAACACTTGGTGATTGGTGGTAGTTGGTATCTTGCATGAAGAAAAGAAGGTGTCCCTATTTTATGCTAGGTGGATATGAAGAAAAGGCAATGCATATGCGGTGTACTCTAAGATGGTTCAAAAAACTTAGCATATGACATCCTAACATAAAATGTTAAAAAACTAATGCTAACTTGTAGATAACATTAGTTCATCTCTAGATATTATATCGAAAATATTCAGTTTAGATCTAACCAAAAATTAAAATGGTCTCACTATGAGGCCAAATAAGACCTCAAATTCTCTAATTGATAAACAAAATGTGTTGTTAACATTTCATATGTGAGGAAAAAGTGTTTCTGGAAACATCGAGCTAAAAGTTTAAGCTATGGAGGAATAAATACATATAGGTGTGTGCGAATTCAGTGAAAAATGACAAGCCTATTACTAATAGTCATAGGCATAAGGGACTAATAAGGTATTTATATTGCTATAGTCTAAACATTCTACATTTTGGCTCTTTTCCGGTTATATTATCTGTTTAATTTTACTCGAAATCCGGTGAAAAATCGTTGGATCTGCATATTTTAGTGGTTAATTATTTATAATCTGAGTGCCCTAGGGACTTTTCGGAATGCTAACTCCATTTATGCATTTAGAAATAAAATTTAAACAAAAAAAACTTGCAACTTCTCCCATAGTTATATCATCATATTCCAACGAAAATGCCAAAACATAGAACGATTAGACAAAATCATTTATATTATTCTCCACACATATGACTACTCAGGAGTAGTCCCCAGGAAAATTATGTTTGTGTAATCAATTACCCCTCTCTACACAATTCCCCCTCTTATTGATCACACAAGTAAATATCACATAATTCTACAACCATGCACCACCTCCAGTGACTAGTCCTTCTATCAGTCCACTTCAATGACTTCCCCCTTCTTGAGACGAGCTAGTCATCATAGGGAGGCACGAAGACTGAAACTAGGCCACTCAATTAAAAAAAAATGAATTAATGATAAGATTACCATTGTTCCTTTTTCGATTAGAATCCATGGTAAAATTCTCTTGTCCAAACATCAATAGGATGGAGGTAGTCACCTGGGAATTGAGAGAGGGATCTAACCCCTTGTTGATGCCCAAAAAGTGCAACATAAGGTACCTTATTGCAAATGGTTGCAAACGCCTTATCATTTAATTATATTTAATAACATACTAATAGGTGGGACCCCTTGTGTAACTTGTGTAGCTATGACGAAGAGACAACACTTATGCTTTATGTGCTTATGATTTGGCTGAGATGATCTCTACAGTTTATTTGCATTTAAAGTCTCTATCGAAATAATTAATCAAATGATGTTATGGGCAAAATGATTTAAAAGGGAATGTTGTTGTTTTTATATAACACTCACAAGTATTATTATGTTACATGTATTTTGAGGAAGGACCTAAACTCCATGTTTAAGTTATATGTGTGATTTGGTGATTTCATGCTACAAGGATTACACGCATTGTTTGAAGTGGAAGTAAGGTTGAAACATGGTATCCCTAGCAAGTATTTGATATATGTCACATTGGAGTTTTTAGACAAGGGTTGGTGCTTTTGTTAAGTTGGAGACTTAGGGAAATGGTGGTGTATTCGACTTGCATTAAATTGATTTGGAGTTAGTGGTTGATGTGTTGTATGTTAGCTTGCTCATACTGGCTCAGTGGTTATGGATGAATGTAGATACGATGTGCAGTAAATGCATGTCTCTCTAACCCTCCTCGAGCCCGCCACCCTAGTCATTTTGAATTTTCTCTTGTTGGTTGTTGTTGCTTCGCTTTGTTCGACCATGGAAGAGGTATACAAGCTTGGTTGTTTCTCCTTAGCAATTTGTACACATGTATGGGTTTCTTGTTGCTCCATCCATGAATATTTCGCTCTTCTCTTTAATTAAGTCAAAAGTTGGCTCTTGAAGTTTGCTCGTTATCTGTGCATTTCCAAAGTTATAATGTATGGAGTTTTTTACTGTGTATGGATTGGTGGTTAAGTGTTGGTCTCTGTGGAGTTATATTTGAACCATGAGCATTGAAAAGTTGTGTGGATTTTCTTCTTTTATATGGTATTCATGCTTTACTTGTGGGAAAGAATACAGTTGGGACTCTCGGGCTTGCCTTGCCTTTGGTTTTTTGTTTTGGGTTTCTTTCCTAAGTGTATCATTGCTCCTTACCTGTGGGTTATATGGACACTCGGCCTATCATTTAAGTGGCTAGTCTTCGTGTCCATTGTGCCTGTGTCCTTGTAATAGCTCTGTGAATATAAATGTGAAGTTTTGTAGAGGTATTAAGCTTCTCGTGCTCCTTTTGGATAAACCCTCAATTTGGTCAGCTCGTCCCCCTCACCACATTACTCTTCACTGTTATTTATTGAACCTTGTGTATTGAAAATTATTGTGGAGGTGTCCAACCCAAAATTTGACAAAGGCACTATTCGTTCTCATTTTTGGTCATGGGTTTAGTGGATTATTTGTTGTGAAAAAATGGAAATAATGTTAAGCCCACTCATTTGTCTGGTAATACAGTTTGTCCTGTGGAGATATTGGGGTAATGAAAGCATTGCAAAATCAGTTTTTAAGGGATACAACCTACTGTGCGTTCAGTTTTGTATGAAGGGAATACCTCTATGGATGAATTATATATGCGTTGAATAAGTTTTGTGAACTAGAATCAAAGGGATTTTAGGAGGTTGTTAAATGAAGTTCCAATTTTGAATTATGTTATATAAAGGGATCCCTTTTTTGGCCATTTCGTGGAACCCTGTAGTGATTTTAATGTACTGGTGTTGATATGGGAACCACAGTCTGTCCATTCCTCGACTATTGGTTGTGTGTTATTTTGATTATTGTGGTGTTGTGTCTGCTCGACCTTGTTGCGTGCAATATATGTTACTATTGTTGAATGTTTATTAAAAAAAATATTATGAACTGATTCCTATGCATGCAAATTCTAGATGCAAACGAACATCCTGGAAGTGAAATATCAGTTCTGGAATTTTGGAAATAGAGTGTTGAATTTCAATTTTGAAATAGTGAAAAAGTTTAAATTTTGATGTTGGAAATGGCATTGTTTGATATATTAATAGAACAATATCCATGGGAGTGCTTTCCATTATACCATTTTATGAAAAATACAATACCCTCATTATCCCAATTTCATTTTTCACTCCTTGTTCTATTGTTACTCATTTTTAAAGAAAAGGGTGATGTGGAAGATAAGTGATAATTGTTATTTTGGGAGTTGGTTGTATACACAATTCGATTGTTTTATTGATTGCTTGAACATTATTCATAAATATTTCCCCTCCATGATATCACTTTACGATAAATACAATCCCTCCATACTCCCAATGACCCTATCAATTCCATGTTCGTGTGGCAATTAATAAATGTTTTTTTATGGATGGATTGCATGCATCATGTAGTAAATAATAGAGCCAACTCTTGATTTAATTAAGTAGAGTTTCATGTATGGGTTATTAATAACTTTTCATGACTGGTTAAATATTGCTACAGGATGATTTTTTCAGCAGGGGCAGTAATGGTCGAAATAATATAGGAAGAGGTAACTGGCAGCGTGGCCATAGAAGGCCTCAATTTTCTATTCACTTCAATGTTGATCCACAAGAGTTAAACAAGTTGTTTTAATATTGATTTTTCAATTCGGTTGTCCATGGTATATTGCATACCCGACCTGACAGACCCCCATTTCAACCTCCTCAGAATTTTCCCGGGATTGATGTTCCTCCAGATGTGTTAATGCAACTCGAAGTCCCCGCTAATGATGGTTGGAAATAAATTGTACACCAGCCTATATCACACCACCGTGGTTGGCCCACTGTGTCATTACCTTTACCACCACTGGTTAATCCCAATGCTCAAATTTCTCCTGATGTTTCTCCAACACAGTCCTCGCACGCCAGCAAAAGATTAAAAATAGATATCCCACAACTTGTGCAAGACAAAGGAAAAGAAATGGCCTACCCTTCTAGTCCATCCATAGAGTCTTCTAATTCTGTGTCTTCACGTCTCTACCTAAAAGATGTCTGCTCCCATGTGATCAACACCATACAGCCCCGGGGGTCTAACCAACCAAAGGATACCCTAGAAAAGTCAAGAGGATACACTAGTGAGAAAATGATATATGCCTCACAAAGAAGCAAATATGGATTTTAAATGTTTTTTTTATGACATTCAACGATGAAGACAATGTTTAATAATTTTCAACATATTTTGGACAACAAGATTTATTTTGGATATTTGTGTGGATAAGATGGATATATTGTTTTCTTGGGATATGTCCTTAGATTTTGTTGATATTTAAATATTCGATCTAAATGATATCCATGGGTGCTACAAGGGTGTTATATGATCCAAATGATAAATTTTGTATTTTATATTTGATGATTGGCAAGAGAATGATGGGAGTCACAAGGGGTCCCACCTATTTAGTAATTATTAACTAGACTCTTATTTATATATTATTATTAATTATTTCTTCCTAAACTAATTAATTAAGTTAATCTGACTTAACTAAATAAAGTAGTTGAACTACCTCAACTTATTGAGAAAGAATAAAGGTTCAATGAGAGGAAGAGATAAGGGGAGACTAGAAGGAGAAAGACAACACTAAGGTTTTCTCTCTAATTAGTGAGATAGATTCGGTTTTCATTCATTTCTGAGTTTACTTGAAATCCTAATCCTCTTGATGAAAATAGGGTCTTATTGAAGGTAGCAGGATTCAAAACTGAATCATACATTTCAACAACTTGTTTTAAAGGTGTTTGATTCACCCTTGATAGTCTGTGTATTCTTGTTTGTTTGTGAATTAATTTTCATGGTTGATAAAGAATATCTTGCAGAGTCAAATGGTATCATTTTGTGGCAAGTTGATCCAGATCATTAGTTTTGGTTTTATTTTACTGTCAGAGTCTTTTTGTATGGTACCCATCGGAGATTTCTAAATCTGACTTTGGTCCATACCCTCACAGGGGTTTGTAAAGAGAAATATAGTTTTTGTATCTCAGAATGAAATAAAATTAGATTATTGTTCTATCTCATACATATGTTTTCATGAATTGGTTCTTCCTTTCACTTTTGTCTCCATGTTTACTTTATTGTAAAAGTTGTATACATTCTTGTAGCTTTGTTTAAATTTTATTTTTACATTGCAACATATACAAATCATAAAATCAACCTTAATCCTTGTAATTAATACTTGTGGATTGAGTGAATGTTTTGAGGCTATAAACCCTAGGTGACATTCCCAACTTTCTTGTCCTAGCCAGGCAAGATCTGAAAATGATTGAGTAAGGTGTTCCATACATTTTCCTCAACACCCCTCTGGTCAACACTTTGCATCTAGAAATGAAAATTTACTACCTAATCTATTCAAGAGAGGGAGAAAAAAAACCCAATTCAAGAACCAGAGAGAGTTCAAGAAATAAATCACCACAGACATTTGGACATAGTGCAATTACTATTCGCATCTCTTGTAGGAATGCATTGACTCAAAATACATAGAAGAGGGAGTCCAGGTCCATTCCCACATAATTAAAATTGGGTTTCACTCAGACGTGTTTGTTGTTAAATTGTGACAACAAATTAAAAGAAATTGTAAATACTAAAATTTACCTATGTAAATATTTAGTGGTGTTGGTTTACAACGCTGGTGGAAGTTTATATAATGGATGGTAGTTCTTGTAACTATGTAAATGGTTCCAAGATAGATATAAATCTATGAAGCCCGAGAAATGTATTAGGGGCTAGGGGGAAAGCCTAATTTTAATCCTATATTGAATCATAGACACTGATATCTTACCTCGTGGATGTTTCCTTGACACTTTGTCATGGTTTTACCACGAGCGACGTAAATCTCATGTGTTATCAGAGTGTTTTTTTTGTCTCTATTGTCATATTTCTTGCATTTAATTATTGTTTCAGGTTGTAAATCCCAACAATTGGTATCAAAGAGAAGGTGGATAAAATTCAAGTTGGTGAAGGAAGGGCTGAGTCTATTTGTGACATAGAGCATTGGTCAAGGAGCAAGGAGGAGTGATAAAGAAAACCCTATCCTCCATTCGAGTATGAAGGTACCCGAGAAGAAATTGAGGAGAAAGACATGAAAGAGAGTCCATCTAGTTATTGGTTCATTGCATGTGCAATAGATTCATTTCGTTAGTCGTTTCGTGCTATGAGACAAGTACTAGAGATAGCATCTTATTTGACATGCATAGAGGAAGAGAAGTAAGGAAATTCCTAAGTGTAAAACATGTTTCTTCTTGCTAAGGAGAAAGGAAGCAAAGTTGTCCCACGTGAGAGTTCGAAAGTTTGTGAAGGGAACCTATTGATATTATGGTAGTTGCGGGAGGTATTTACCTCCACATGTAAACCTAGCGAGAATAGAATACTCCGGGAAGCAAGAAGAAACCCTAATGAGTTGGATAATAACCCTAGAAGACTTTTCGGCTCAAGAGGATAATTTATATTAGGTTGTTAGCCTCCAAGAGAAGAAGTCGACCAAAATAAATAATAATATACTAAAGAGACAGATACCTAGAATGAGAAGTCAGCCCAGATAGTTAGCCAGAATTAGTATAAATACAGGAGGCCAGTTCTCATTCTAGCAGGCAGTCTCAGAATTGCAGAGGAAAACTTGTGCGCACTGCAGTGCCCAGACTTATGCGTGGGTTTGAGGAGAGATGCCATTGCAGCTAGCAGATCACATTTGGATTGGACTATCTCTTGGTTAGGGTTTTGACTATTTGATCATCTCTTGTTGATGCTCTATCCTTGGGGAAAGGTGTGCTACCCTTTGTTTGGCTATCTAGCCAAGGGCTTGCTTCCAGAATGATTATCTGTCAAGGTTAAGGTGCTCGGAGGGTGGCTTCGACCTATGGTTGGGTGACAAGGGTATTGTCAATGGTAAAACGAGCATAATATTTCATATTCTAACAGGTTATGGGCCCACACCTCTTTCATTCGGTCAAAAACACTAGAAGGAAACATAGCCGTAAGGATATTAAGCTCGTTGAATAACTGGCGCTAGGGTTTCTAGCAGGAGCAGTCACCATAGCACTGTCGCTAGGTTTACTAGCAGGTGCAGTTGTAGAAACCCTAATCCTCTCATTGAGGCACCTTAAGTGAAGGGATTGACCTAATCTCCAGACAGATCAGTGCACCCTAACCTAGCACATCTCCTAGTACTCTCAGCAAGCTAAGACGTGAAGTTTGAGTTTTGGCCAAATCTAGGGTTGACCAAGTCAAAGAAGACATGACTTACTCTATCAAGTCAAAGAACAAGTTAGATGGAGCTTATAACTTCAGAGTGTGGAAGACAAGGATTTAACTCATCCTTTACAAGAATAAAGTGATGGATATCGTGAAAGGAAAGATCGTGAAACCAGAGTTTGAAGAAGGAAAAGAGAAGGAACCGCAAAACGTTGCAACTATGGAGAAGTTCAAATACGGTGAAATCAATGCCATGAGTATCACAATGGACTCTATCAAAGACCACTTGATACCCTACATCTCCCATATTGACTCATCAAAGAAGATTTACGATGCCCTAACAAACCTCTTCACATTCAGAAACATTGGACAAGCAATGACCCTGAAGAATGAGCTCTGTGACATGAATATGAATGATGGCGATAGCATAACATCATACTTTGTGAGAATCTCTCAGTTAAGAGATCAACTACAATATATTGAAGAGATCATCTCAGAGAAGGAGTTGGTAAACATATTACTCAATGGTCTTCCCAAGACGTGGGATGCATTTGGCGCAAGCATGAACACAAGAAAGGAGTATCCGACATTTGAAGAACTTTGGACTTGCTGTGCTCAAGAAGAATCAAAGATCAGTGCAAAAGAGAAACCCCAAAATAAGTACGATGATCAAGCCTTCACATCAAGATTAAATAACTTCAGGAACAAAAGGAAGTTTGGTTCAAAGAAGAAGACAAATCAAGAGAA